>JAOQML010024871.1:0-11500 GCA_027568935.1 Erythroxylum urbanii | reverse complement strand
TATAGATTTCTTCTTCTAATTCTCCATTGAGAAAAGCAATTTTTACATCCATTTGATGTAATTCAAGATCCATACTGACTACTATAGTTAGAATAAGACGAATTGAAACAAACTTTACAACAGGTGAAAAAGCTTCCCATAATCAATACCCTCTTATTGTGTATATCCTTTTGCTACAAGGCGTGTCTTGTATCTTTCGATACTGCCATCATCTTTTCGCTTTATTTTGAGAACCCACTTGTTCTCAATTGCTTTGTACCCTTCAGGGAGGTCAACCAAGTCTATACTTGATTGAAGTTTACAGAAGTCACTTCCTTTTTCATTGCTTTCATCAATTCTTCTTTAGCAAGGCCAGTAAGAGCCTCATTTACAATCCTTGACTCTTCTTTCTCTTGCGGGACAATCATATTAATTTCTCCTTTAATCTCAAAATAAAGACAGGGAATTATTCCTCGATTACTTCGTCTTAAACGAGGTTCATCATAAACAAATTTATGATTGATTTGATTGCTCCCACTCAGATTAGTCATCATAGAGAACCTTTATTTGGAATTGCTCCCACTTGGTTGAAGTTCCTGATCTTGATTCTTCATAGCAGAATCATTCTGATCAATCGTCTCATATAACAATTGGTCTTTACCTATTTCTCCTTACTTAGGAAAATCATTTTCCAAGAATGTTACATCTCGTGATTCAAATTCAGTTACAACTTCATTACCTTGTTCACCAACTCGAATCCTTTTGAGTGTTCTGAGTATCTAATAAAAATACTTTTTCTACTTGTTGGGCCTAATTTCCCATGTTTGTGAGAGAGATCATAAACATAGGTTGCACATCCTCAAGGTCTGAGACTTGACATGTTAGGTCTCCTACTAGTCTATAACTCATATGGTATGCTAATAACTGATTTTGTGGGCACAAGATTAAGTACATAGGTGGCTGTTAGCAACGCATTACCCCAAAAGGTGATTAGTAAATTTGCTTGGGCTATCATAGACTTAATCATTTCTAATAGCGTCCTATTTTATCTTTCAGCGATGCCATTTTGTTGTGGGGTTCTAGGAATTGTTAACTGCCTTGCTATTCCTTTCTCATCACATAAACCTTGAACTTGTCTAACAAGTATTCTTGTCCACGATCAGTTCATAATGCTTTTATTTTCTTATCTAATTGATTCTGAATCAAGTTCATATATTTTATGAAACAATCGAATGTTTTGGATTTATAAGAAATCAAATAGACATGATCATACCGAGTATAATCATCTATGAAGGTGATGAAATAAACTGCCCCACGTCTAGGCCTTACATTCATTGGACCACAGATCTCAGAATGAATTAATTGTAATGGATCTAAAGCTTGTATTCCCTTTCCAAATGGCTTTCTCGCCCTTTTACTAGCTAAACAATGCTCACATGTAGGTAGATCTACTTGACTTAGATTACCTAAAAGTCCTTCTTTAGCTAATCGACTGATTCGATTTTGACCAATATGACACAGTCTAGCTTGCCACAAAGTTGCATCATTATTAGAATTACTAGATGTAAATAATGAATAATTAATATTATTATTTTCCTTAAACATATCCAGTAATATAAAACCATCATATAAAAAACCATGACCATAATAAATAGATCCAAGATAAAAATCCATTCCACTGCCGTGGAAATTTATATTGAAACCAAGTCTAATCAATATCAACACAGATAAAAGATTCCTACGAATATGTGGAGCATATAATACTTCATGTACGATAAGGGATCGCCCTCAACGCATATCCAATTTACATGTACCAATTCCTTGTACAACAACTCTAGAATTGTCACCTACATAAAGTCATCAACTACCATATGGGAGTTTACGAAATTCAACAAAGGCATCACGATCCTTTGCTACATGGTCGGTTGCTGCTGAGTCTGCAAGCCACAAAGGATGTGATTTAGTTGGAAAAACAAAACAAGAAACATTCACAGAATAAATGTTTGTACTATAAAGTTGTACCTTCTTAGGCTCAGTATAATCTCGAGCAAAGTGGCCTTTATTACTACAATTATAGCACTTCACATATTTCATGTTCTTCTTCTTGAAGGGACGCTTCCCCTTTCCATGTTGGTTTCATTTTTTCTTCTTGGATTCTTGAGGAGAGTGGTTGAATTTCTTATTCTTCTTCCACTTATGTCCGCCATGATGCCTTCGTTTCTTATTCATAGCTCTATGTGGGCTAGAACTAATTGCATATACCTCAGAAGACATCATTGAGGCTTCAAGACGCTCTTCCTCTAAGATGAGACACCTTATAGCATCTTCCATTATCTTGATATTCTCATTATGAGTTAGGTGCATCTTCATATGCTCCCAACTCTGAGGCAGTGAACGAATCACAACTTGTACTTGTTGTTCATCAGAAAGCTCATGACCAACATCACGTAACTCACTTACCATGCTGGACATTTGCCTCAGATGCTTTTGCATTGTATCATCTAGGCGCTTCTTATAAGTATCAAACTTAATTGTAAGTCAACTCACTTTGGTCACTGAAGCACCTCTAAAATGAGCAGCCAATGCGGACTACATGTCCTTTGCAGTTTCAAATTTCCATAACTCTTGCATGATATCATTATCCATGCTACTCAACAACGTGATGCGAGCTAAAAAGTTCTTCTTTTTCCACAATTCATAGGCATTATGGTCCCTCCTATGCTAGACCGTAGTACCCTCCTCAGGAACTTCCATGGTTAGGTTTAATGGCTCAAGAGCCTCTTGCTCCTCCAGCACATATTGGATTTTCATACTCCAGATTTCATAATTGTCACCATTAAGTTTCTCACCCTTATTGAGTTCAGCAACAATATTCTTTAAAGCAGTAGCCATTTTGAAACACTAAGTTTCTATAATAAGAAAGAAATATATATACACGTTAATGTCATATTAATCACTTATAGAGTAAATAATTCAATCACAATTGCTTATGAAATCGAAAGTCCACTAATGCGTTCAATCATCATTCATACAACAATCGAATCCTAATTACCTTACTCTAGATGAATTCCTATATGATATACATGTAAACGTATTACATAAATATCAAGACCTTGTTCTTATAAAACTACATATTGTATGTAAATATGCTACAACCTGCGAATAGTCTATAGGTAACGAACCTTACACGAAAATAAGTTCACATGTTCATGTGACAAAGTTCGCGAAGCTCGATGTACAATAGCTCTTACTATTTCCATTGGAAGACCTATAGGATACAAAGTCCTAATCAATTTCCTTCTACTCATCTCTTTAATAAATGTCATCACTAACAAATTATAAGGCTTCTTGTTAGGCATATTATTCCAAACCATTCATAATAGTTCGCCTTAAGGTTGAGGTAATGTCGCAAGCAAATTCATAAGCTTTACTTCAACATCTACATAAGCTAGACAACCTCCAAAGTATATCTCTTGCATCATGTTATTAACTGAAATAACATGTTGTGTTAGATCATCTCCAGGCATTAAATGCATGTTAACTGTACATACATGTTGTCAATACGTCTCTTCTGTGCCTCACATCGAATAAACTTAGGCGTCTGCTTAATAATAGGCATATTCCTGAAAAATAAATTTTTACGAATTAGAAGAGTGCACAATGTTGGACCCCGAATTTTCATAGAATTTATTTTATTAAATTAGCAAGCATGAATATAAGTTAGAATTCATGAATTAGAAATTTTTTTGGAGTTTAATTAGATATATTATGAACCTCGTGTGGTTGCATGAATTAAAAGAAAAAGTTAGAATTAAGTTAAGGAGTTAGAAGGCATTAGATTAATAATGAAGGGTAAGCTTTGAATGACAAAATTTGGTCTTAAACTAATAAGAAAATAAGAGAAGAGAGTCGTGTATAGTAAGTAAGAAAAGAGAGAAAGTCGTAGAAGAAACTAGAAGAAAAGAAGGAGAAAAAATAAGCATAGAAAGAGAAGAAGGAAAGAAAAGAGCAAGGAGAAAAAAGAGGAAGAAGAATATTCAGCTGAGTTTTTAGGTAACCCTTATTTATTCTTCTTGTTTTGATAGAAGAATGAAGTAGAGAAAATATGTTTTATGCTGTAAATGAAGAGAGAAAGAATGGAACCAAAATTCTTCTTCTTATATTTTTATGAAAAGAATGGAACAAAAATTCTTCTTTTTATATTTTTATGAACCTTAACTAGATCTTATTTCTTCTAGTTAGATAAATAATAATAGATTAAGTCTAAGCTCATTTTTGGATATTTAAAGCTTATGGAAGTTTTATTCATGTATATTGATTGGATGAAACTATGTTTGTTTGAAGGGAACTGAAAACTTTGATATCCAGAGCAAGAAGAAGAATAAACTTGATCTTAGAATTACAAGTAAATAGGTGGGTAATATGTTTATGGTTATTGTGATGATGGGTTGATCTATTATATGTTTATGTGTGCTTAAATGCTTGTTTTTGAAATATTGTGAATGTCGGAAAAATGCACTGTGATTTGTTATCATGTTTACTTTGAAAGATTTTACTATTTTTGGTATTAATGAACAAAAGAAAAGCATAAAAAGCATGAAAGTATGAGTATGATATGGAATATGTAAGCTTCAAAAAATTGCTTATGTGGGTAAGAGAGATACCATTATGTTCGTCACGTACACGTTGACTTAAAGCCTTCTCCTGACTGCCCGCTTATGGCATATAAGCTCCAAAAAATGAACTCATTTATTCATAGTGTAAACTTCAGTTTCGCCATTCTATTTTATAAGATTCTCTCGAGCCATTATGTTTGTGCATTGCATCTTAATTTGTTGAATATGGAGCATAATTGAATGTTATTTTGTGATGATTAAATGAAACATATGATCTAATTTGTGTGGTGATGTATTTATGTTTATGTAAATTCTCAAAATTTAGAATATGGATAGTGTGATCTGCTAAGTCTAAAATGCAATGAATATATATATATATACACTTGATTGTGTGTGTGGTTCGTTATCGCTGACTATAAACGTATTAGCCACTGAGCGTCGCAACTCACCCCATTATTTTTTCACTCCTCAGGTGAAGAAAAAGTAGATCATTACTAAATTACAAAGCTTTGGCAACTCCATGATTTTAGTCTTTTGTAACTAGTTAGTTCAGAAACTTTTGGTACTCTAGAAGCATATCAAGCATGAACATTTATGATAGAAGTTTTTTTGTATTATGCTACTGATATGGTTTTTGATATGTAATATGAAGTTATGTACAATCTCTGCTTTTGTTAGAGAATGACGATGAGAACTGTAGAAACTCTCTTTTGTATATGCTCATAATTTCTTCTTTGTTAAGTTGTCAATGTGTTAGGAATAAAATTGTTAGATGTTTGAAGGCTTTGGATAAATTTTTCTGAAGAAATTGGTTATGTTGTATGTATGGTTTTGATTGTTGGAATCAGGTCTTTTGAAATGTATAGAAGTTATATATTGACAGTAGAGAGAAAAGAGGAAAAGGGGATAAAAATATATTCTGAAACTTCAATAAATAAACTGTATTGATCTAGGTAGAATTTGACAAAATTGTCTTCATGAAAGTTGTAGATCTTTCTCTTAGCTTTCCAACAACATAAATTTTGTAATTTTGGGACTTCAGAGTAGAAAGTTATGATGAATTGAAGTAGGAGTATGCAATCACGAATGTCGCGAGCACGATCGCGACGAACTACGATTCCTACCTCTCACGGCCATGACTTTTGCACTTTTTAAATTTATTTAATTATTTGTTTAATTGTTTTTACTCCCACCAAGAAATTTAATTCTTTTTACCTTGATGTTAATTATATATATATATATATATTAAAGTCCTCCAATTTTGGCGCCTTGTCGTCGCGAAATAAGGACCAAGACTAGGGATCAACACAAAATAAACAAATTATTTTGTTTAACATATAGCGAACTCATGCTCATAGAATGGAAACTATTTAATTTTATTAACAATTTATTGAACTAATCAAATTATGCTATTAATATCTAATCAATTAAAAAACTTATTTCTAATCTGATTCATATTCAAATATGAATAAGTCAAATTGAATTAGAAACTTATTTCTAATTTAAGTTATAATTGAACTAATCAATTTATCTTGGTTTAATTAGAAACTAATTTCTAATGAAACTCATATCTAATTTCAACTAAACAAATTAGTATTGATTTAATTAGAAAACATATGTCTAATTTTAATTCAACAAAAAATAATACAATTAGAAAACTCATTTATGATTTTGTTGGATTTAGAAAATTATTTCTAAGTTTATTTTAACTAAACAAATTACTTTAATTTTTATTAGAAAAGAAAAGAATATTTGTTAAGCCTTTGTCTTGTTATACATATTCGGTTAACAAAACATGTAACTTTTGATAGGCCACATGCCTCTTGTTTGTTTTCAAGAAGAGAGGTCTTCTTCCTCTTCTTCTTTGCGGTTCGTTCTCTCCTCTTTTTTTTAAAAAAAATCTCTTTTGGCTTTTGATGGCAGCGGGACCGTTCTCTCTTAAAGGATAACTCAAGCCTTATTTTGTCGAGTGTTGTTGGATTATAGAAAACAAAAAAAAAATTCTAGAGAGAGAAGCAACAAGAAGAAAAAAAAATCTTGTATAATATACTCAAATAACTTATGAGCCTAGTATTATGTAGCAAGAAACATATCATATCCAAATTCATGATATTCGTAGATATTCATATAATTATGCACAAATAATCAATAGCCAAATTTTAATACAAATTTCGACATTTTGAAGTTAGCATGCATATGCATATATATATAACCTGCTTTGATACCAATGTAAGAATAATTAAAAGAGAACATAATCATATAAATTATGTTAAACAGGATTTTTGCATATGCATACAAAACAAAAATCACGTACTTGGATTATTGTTGTAGTTCTACCAATTAAAGAAAACTTTTACTGATCTTCTTCTACTTCGTCATTTTCTTATCTTTTTGTTCTTTGGTTTTAAATTCAAAACCTTAACTACCTTTGGTAGTTATTTAAAGAATAATGACCATAATACCCCTCATGAGTATATGTGATTCATTAAGGACTTCAATGAGGCCTTATCCAAAATAAGACAAATTGGATCCTTACAGGATTACTGGAAGGAATTAGGGAGATTAGGTAACCGAGTACATGGTTGGACGCAAAAGGTACTAGTTGGGACATTCATCGGCGGACTCAAGGCAAGAATCACAAATGACATTCGAATGTTCAAATCGAAACCTTTGAAGGAAGCAATTAGCCTTGCAAGGATGAGGGATGATCAAGTGAGCCTACAGCGGAAATTTACATAGCCAATTACTTAAGCAGCAACTAACTCTCTTTCTTCAACACCAATCAAGAATTCAACCCCAGCGAAATGATTAACTTGGGAAAGATTCATAAAAGACGAGCACAAGGTCTTTGTTTCAATTATGACGAAAAGTTTATTCCTACGAATAAGTGTCGAGGACCTCAGCTTCTAGTCTTGGGAGGCAGCGATGCAACTCGGAAAAATTGTCAAATATGCACGATCGATTCTTAAACCTTAAAGACAAGGTTTAGCTAGAACTAGAAGGGGAGGGAAATGATTCGCCTAGGAGATCCTTAAAGGTGCCACAAAATAATCTATATATGAGTTAATAAGGATTGTTATCTTGAGTTGATAAGGTTTGTTATATTGAGTTGAGGAAAAGTAGTTGTGTTTCTTCGGTATTTATTCTCATACTATGGAGTAAAAAACGGCATGCTTATTTAATAAAATATCTGTGGACTTTCTCTGGTTAAGCAGAAATGTTTTTTATTTCTTAAAAATTCTGTTTGGAATCTATCACTAACAAACCAAAAGGACAATGTTATAGGTCAAAATTCATTATTGTGTTCTCGCTTTTCATTGTTGGTTGGCTAATAACGCGTGGTCCAAAAGAAAGACTTGAAGTCCGTTATCAATTCTATTAGAAATTTGTATGTATGCCCTTTCTGCATAAAGCATTTAATGTGGCCTAGATGAACAATAAATAATTGTGTAGTTTCCCTGTAGTCACATAATAAACTAGAGTTCCACCGTGTAAGCAGTTGTTGATCCCTAACGTGTAAGCATGATTATTATATAAGCATGAAAAGAAATTCTGCGATCACAACTAATTTATGTATGCTATGATTGTCATCCATCAACTGCAAAAACATCTTTAACATCTGAAGTTACATTTTATAGTTTAGAAATACCTTTTCATTTGGGGGAACGTGAATGGATTAAAAGAGTAGGGATATTTCCTTTCTATTCTTTCTCAACGATATTCTATTAATATCAATAGTATTGCAGTAAGAACTGAAATTAGCACTATCATACAGCAGCAATTGCATTCAGGTAACATAATTCGGATTTGGTTTTCAGTATCAGAAGGTCAGAGACCTTCACTAATTCTCTCCAATGCCTTGTTAGCTTTACGAATTGATCAGCATACTAAAGCTGTAATTCTTACCTTAAATAAGCGTAACGTCAGTACCACGTTCGTGTTCAGTCTTCAATTTGGTCCATCTTCGAACTTTGAAGCCATTTCAGCTAAGGGTGGGGCAGATACAAGGAAGAGCATGTGCCCACAAAGCTGTTCCCAAAGAAGCTAGTGAACGAAATGAGTTAAAGGTTCTACAATAATCAACGAAGGTATCTAAGCTTAAGATCTGGGGTGCTCATTAAATACTGATAATGCCATTAAAAACTCCGAGTACTGTTGCAACCTGTCACTGAATTTACTGAGCAGAACTTATCAACTTTCTTATTAAATTGCTTTTATGTGTAATCTGAAACGCAACTACCAACACTTGACCACGTCAATCTGACTCCAAGGCCCTTGGCATATATGTTTGGAACTTCTTTGATATGGTTCTATCTCCCGACCCTTTCTTTCCTATACCTGCTTCTCTGCTTTCAACTGGGTATGGTACTAAGAGGATTGGCAATGACCACTAGACTCATCAACCCAGATAAAGATGCATAAAACAAAAGTCATACATTATGCAAACACTTTGGTTTGTATAACAATTACAGTATGAAAGAGAAGAAGATTTGTCTCCATCGTAGCTGATTTCCCATATAATTGCCATGTTGAGAACAATTTCGATAAATCTCAGCAGGCCTATTTTGATTAGTTTTGTAATCAGGGCTTTTGGTGCTCAGTGTAGACATAATCCAAGTGAGCTTCTGATGTCATTCTTCGTTTAAGGCATTCCTCGTCCCCACTTTCTCATATCTCCGACCCCATTAGTTCCTGTAATCACATTATCAAAACCGGAATCAACTACATGCCGTACTTTCTCTTCATGAAATTGCAAGGCAGAGAAACGAAGATACTGACCTCTATATCCACAAAAGAGTCCCCACTTCTGTTGATTTTCTCGAGGTCTAAGCTTCCATGCCCTGAAAATTTTTGGAACTTTTAGTATATGAGAAAACTCTTAACTCAAAATGAGAGGACGTTTACACCGAAAGAAAAAAAGAGTGAAGTGATATACCTTGTTTTGTTGCCATGAAACGCGCAGCTACCAACCTTGAGGAACAAATTAGTAAAACGAGGAGGAGCAAATGAACACTGTAATGGAGGCTTCTCTTCATGGTTCTGAAATTCAATATATGTTCAACACTCAAAGGGACGAAGTGATGCAAGATAAGAGAAATGCGAGAGAGTTGGTGACGGAAGAGAAGCCGCACGCAAAAAAATCTATACAACTGATAAGTTACATGAAGGATAAGTGACAAGGTGATAACGCCACAAATAGCTTGATATGGCCACCGTATGCCATGATGGTCCTGGCAAAGTCTAGAAAACTTCAAAGACGAATGTAATCTAATGTATAAAAAAGTCAACCTTTTGGACATGCCGACAGCTGTTACCCATCTTCATAGGCTTTCAACACTCATATGGCATGGTTTTTGTTGTCTGGTTAAAACCTTAATGACAAGAAATTATATGAACGGTGAAAGCACTTCCACAAGACTTTAGATCTCTTGTTTATAATTGAATCCTAATTAGGAATAGGCAGTCCAGATTCTGCACTACACTGCTGTAGCATAATACTAAATTTTGCTTGACTTGTAAATGAGTTATGTATTTTCATTCATTAAGCACTTGGTGGTAGGCAAGATCATGAAAGTTTTCGCCTTTTGTGTTCTTTAAAGGTTGAGCCTTACACCTTAGTAATTAATGATCAATTGGCAATCATATGCGCCTCGATGATGGATTATAATGCACCCTTAGTGCACTAAAAAAGTAATGTTTTTATAGAAAACGGTGGGGAGCCACTAGTCAATGCTGGTTTGTCGTGCACGGAGTATTATAATTTAGAGGGAGGCTATGCTTTTCTTTCGAAAGATTTGAATCTTTCACTTGGCAGTAGAAGAATATTTAACATTTAACAAAAGGGTATTGGTATTTGCTATTTGCCAAGGTTGGATTCTGCGAAGGTTTTAAACGAAATAATTCTTTTATGTGAAATGGGTTTCGCATATTGATTCTTGAACGTTCATGTCTGCAAGTCTCAGACAAATCTCTTTACACCATAGCTTTAGCTTTGGCTGTTTGCTCGGCAAGAACTTTTATCTATTGAAAAAAGTCTTGTTGACTTGTCAGTCTCTGAATATTCGTCCTTTAGAGTCCAATCCCATGCAATGCGTATTCTGATCTGATGTGAAAGGAGAAGCCGGATGATGCCATGTGAACTCCACTGTTGATGGAGGTTCCCCCAGTCAGATATTGATTACCGTGTGGACTTGAATCAATGATGCAAGTCATGAATGTGATTGGGGTGCTTTGATAGTGCAGTAACTTTAAAGTTGACAAGTTAAATTTACCATATAATAACTACAAAAACATATTGATCGAGCACGCATATTAAAAATCGTGCCAAACTTAAGGTTATGGTCACTAATTATTGTACGTAAAAAGGTGAACATATTTCTGTTTTAAAATATTAAATAGGCTTCATATTGCCAATATGTCTTACTCTTATTTTCTAAACAATTGTTATAGTTTGAATTGAAGTAAATAAGTTCGTATGATTTACTAATTATATTTATAATTGTAGTTAACAAATTGTAATAATTTGTTTAATTATTAAAATATAACTTTAACTAATTTTGTTTAAATATAATTGTGTACTAGATTTTAATAGCAATTACAATATTTTACTCATAATTCTGTGTAGTATATAACAAAATTTTATGTTTTTTTATTTTATTAAATATCAAAACAAATGAAATTCTTATAACTAAATTCAAGCTGTAAGAGGTGTTTCAAAACCATTAAGCACTTCTACATAGACATTTTCAATAATCAGTATATAAATCAGCTTCAATATTCCCAGCATTTTACCTCTCCTACGTGGTGACAGTGAGCTACTTCGAGCCCTGCAATTATAAGAAGAAAAAGAAAAGTAAAAATTAAACGGCTCTATGTGGACATCTTACCTAACTTTGCATAGATCG
>JAOQML010024860.1:0-11501 GCA_027568935.1 Erythroxylum urbanii | reverse complement strand
TAATATTTTAATTAATTATTTAGGTTCAATTTTATGGTCTTCCGATGGAGTATTGGACGGTCAAGGGGTTGAGCCATTTGGCTAGTGTATTGGGCAAACCTATTTGCATGGATTCTCAAACGGTAGCAATGGATAGAATAGGTTATGCTAAGATTTGTATTGAACTGCTGAAAGATGTAGCACTGCCTGAATCCTTGCCAATCTTGCGTCTTGGAGATTCAGCGGAGATGGTCAGAGATGTCATTTCTTTAACCTATCCTTGGAAGCCGAGTATTGTAGAGAAGAAGTGGCTAGCTGGCCGAATATTCCAATCTGGTTGGCATGTGGACCTAGTGAATGAAGAGAATAGGAATGAGGATTAGGAATGGCTTATAGACCAGGGGATGAATAGGAAGGAGAATGGGAGTGAGGTCAATGTGGTTGAGCCATTGATTGTGGTTCTGAATGGTCATACTCAAGGGAGTAAAGCTACTGTAAGGAAGGTAATGGAGCATGGGAAGTCTCTGGAAATGTCAATGCAAACTGAAAAGGGGTTGAATGATCATCAGGAGGGGCAGTTTAGAGTCGAGGTGTGAAGGAAATTAACAGCGGGTATGAGGATGTTGGGGAGTCCTCATGTCCTCATATACCTAGAACTTGTGAAAAGGTAACAGCAGAAGAGTTGCCACAATCCAGTAGGAAGGTCGAAGTGTTAGACGTTTTTGCCTTTAAGGGCATTTTTGTCTTTCTCCTATTAAGTGGACAATTATTAATTGTAATTTTGGCTTTTAATAAATTATCGGTTAAGTTACGTAATTCGATCCAAATAAGGGTAATAAAGTAGCCCAATAAATGATCTAGATTAATGGGTTGAAATTTGGGTGAAAAATGGATCCTTTCAGTGTAGACCTGGTCTCTATCGACCTTGTGATGAGGAAGCCCAATATGGAAGCTATATAAAGGTTAAGGTTTCCTGCAGTTACTCAAGTGAATCACAAGCATACAATTCTCTGACCCGTTAAGAGAGCTTGTGTATTGAGGAAACTGTTGAAAGGCTTAGACCGATCATTGATGAACCACTTCCTCAACTGTCCCGGGAAGATTCCAGCTCGTTTCAACATCAAAAACTACTTCGAAACTTGGAATGAAACCGAAATCAGGTATTTTGCATTTCCTTCATTTTTTACCCTTTTATGTATGATCCTGGAAACGTAATAAGGTCTATGCTACGTGTTACACGTGGTATCAGAGCGGTTACATGATCAGGTTGACAGAAAATGAAGGTTTTTCGGTTTCTATTCATTAAAGTTTTCTTCAGTTTTTGATTCATTTTTCAGTTGTTTTACGTAAATAATTACTTAAAAGTAACATACATAAGGTTAGCTACGAAAAACGGGTCGAAAACGGGCCAAACAAAGCAAAAAATCAGATCTAGGGATGCAGAAAATTGCCTTCCCCATTAGAGGGCGACGCAATGTCTGGCGCGTGTGTTCGTTGCTACAATGGCGGGGGTGAGGCGGTGTGACTGGCTTGTGTGTTGCATGCGCAAATTGCGTGCCGTCAAGTGGCACTGCATACGGGAGGATGCGTGTGACGCGTGGACCGCTGAATCTGGGACACGTGTCAGCACGTGCAACACTAGCGGTCGTGTCAGCGCGAGCGCGTGCGATGCACGTGCGGCTCCACATCACGCGCACCAACGTGACGCCCACGTCAGCCGTACGACCTTTGCTACAGTGTTTTAAAAAAATAAAAAAGAAAAAATTTTATAATTCTCGTAAAGGTGCCTCGGATCCTTTTGGGTTAGTTTTCGAGTTCTGGGAATTTTTAAAGTAGTTTTTAATTTTTCTAGATTTATTACGTTGCTAATTAGATTCTGGAAAAATTTTTAAAACCTTTTTAAGTTAATTTTGAGTGTAGTTTCATACACTGAACAACACATGAGGGAGACATTTAAAGTTTTATGTCTCGTGCGGTAGGTTCGGTATTCAGGAAAGTACGATATACACTCTTATTGAGATTTTTTATTTTAAACTTCTCAAATAAAGTTTAAAGACAATGTTTTCAGTGTTAGTATGTAATTATTTGATTGTGAATCTAGTTTTTCATTTATGACCGATTTTCACATACATTATGCCCATATAGAATGTGAGGATGACATAAAGTTGTATCCGTTGTGTGTGTAGACTTTCTAGACTACTGAGAAGAATGTAGTCATCAAAGTGGCCTTTCAAGTTAGTATTTTGGATTGTTCTGTTCACATGTTTAGGGATGTCTTTGACCTTATGTTTGGTTATTCTACCCAAAAGTGTTGGCCTTACATAATATTTTGAGATGTTCATAAAGGCATTTGATAGAAGAAAGCCATTGCTTAAATGATCTATTCACCCAAAGGTCGTAGTATCATGAGAGTTAATGATTTGTACTCTGATCACTTTTATGTGAGAATTTAATCATATATATTATGTATTCATCCCAAAGGTGTTTCATAATATATGTGATCAGATTCTTAATAGTGATACTGCTTTAATGTTTTGAGTATCATTGTTGTCCTGCATTTATACTGATTTTTACATTGTCTTTTCTATTTTTCAATCACCTTCTCAATCAACAACAATGTCGTCACCATTGAAACCTTAAATGGTTTTAACTTCAAGAAGTGGAAGAAGGACGTAGAGTTTGCGTTGGAGATGGCAGATGTCAACATGGCCATACAGATAGAGAGGCCTCCCCCACTTACGGATGTCAGCTCGAAAGCTGACAGAGCAGTGATGTCAACCTGGGAAAGTTCAAATAGGATGTGTTATTTGACCATTAAGAGGTCGATACCTGATCATCTGTTGAGTGGATTGGCGGACACGATCGTGGCGCAGGAGTTCATGGACAACATATCCCAGAGGTACAGGGTCTCTTCTCATGCTGAGCAGAGTGCTTTAATCAAGGAACTTTTGTCCATAAGGTACACTGGAGAGGGAGGCATTCGGGAGTATATCATCCGGATTGTGCATTTGCAAAGCAGGTTGAAGGCACTGGATATACCGATTACTGACTCTCTTATAGTGTATCAGGCATTAAACACTCTTCTTCAAGAGTTTGAGATGTTGGCCACCTCCTACATCTCACTGGATAAGGCCTGGGACATCAATGCTTTGATTTCTAGGTGTGCTGCAGTAGAGGAAAAGATCAGGAGCTCTCCTCATTCAGCTATGTTTGCAGTTGCGAAGGGTAAGGAGAAGGCTAAACCTTAGTAGCCTAAAGGTATGGGTAAGAAACCTAAACCCTCTCCTCAGATTCAGAGTGGGTAGTCTAGCATTGCGAAGGGCTCACATGATCTTAAGAGTATGAGATGCTTCTTCTGTAAGAAGAAGGGACATAGGAAGTCTGAATGCCAGAACTACAAGCTATGGAAGGTCAAACAGGGACTATCAAAGGTAACTCCTCAACCTTTATGATTCATGAATTCAATGTTGCTATAACCACATCAAGTTCTTGGTAGTTAGATAGTGGAGCTTCTAACCATATTGCTTCCATAATACAGGGGTTCAAATCTAAGAGAAGGCTGACTAAGGGAAAGGAGAAACTGATGGTCAACAATAATGAAGAGGTGAATGTTTTGTACATAGGAGATGTAGGGTTAAACCTTGATACAGGGTTTGTACTAGTTTTTTTAGACACATTTTATATACTGTCTTTTAGACGAAATTTGATCTCTGTATCAGTTTTGGATAAAGAACGATTTTTTTTAATTTGATAATGCAGGTGTAAATATTTTTATCAATATAAGACATATCGGTATTGCCTTCTTATCCTACGGATTGTATAGAATGTGTCTTACTCCTAATGAAATATATGTCTATTCTTATGTTACCGAGCCTGTTACTTGAAAGGGAACCTTAATTAAGGAAACGTCATACATATTGTGGCATAAACGTCTTGGCCACATTTCTAGGGAGAGGGTTGGGAGATTGATAAAGGATAACATTTTGCCAACTTTGGACTTCAGTGATATGGAAACATGTATCGAATGCTGTAGGGGAAAGTTGACTAATATAAAGAAAAAGGGGTCAGGTCGTACTTCTGGTTTATTGGACCTCATACATACAGACGTTAGTGGTCTTTATACAGTTATGTTGTGCAATGCCAGATACTTTCTGACATTTATAGACGATTATTCCCACTATAGTTATGTGTTCTTGCTTAAAGAGAAGTCTGAAGTTCTTGATAAGTTCAAGATCTTTAAGACTGAAGTGGAGAACCAGCTGGGAAAATTAATAAATATTGTCATATCTGATAGAGGAGTGGAATACTATGACAGACATGGGGTTGCAGGATAAGAAAAAGGTCCATTTGTTAGGTATTTGGAATCAATTGGAATAGTGGCTGAGTTCACTATGCCAGGTAGTCCTGAGCAAAATGGTATGGCCGAAAGGAGCAATCGCACCCTAAAGGACATGAAAAGGTCAATGCAGAGCAGGATTAACCTAATCGAATACCTTTAGGGTGAAGCCATCAAGACAACATTATATATTTTGAACAGAGTCCTAAGCAAGTCAGTATCAAAGACGCCTTTTGAACTTTAGGTTGAAAGGAAGCCAAGCCTTGCACACATTCGTATGTAGGGCTACCCTACTGAGGTGAGGTTGTATAATCCTCATGAGAGTAAATTGCAATCTCGTTCAAGTTGTTGCTATTTAGTGGGTTATCCTGATCACTCTAAAGGCTACAGATTTTACTATAGAGAGGGAGGAGCCAGAATAGTGGAATCACAGACGGTGAAGTTTCTGGAATATGATTGTCTATGATGAGAGAGGATCCTCATATCCTCCAAAAGTTAGTAGGACAGATACTACAATTATTATGTATCCACCTCTCATACAGTCAGTTCCGGTGGATGAAGGCCTGGGTACTATGATTCCTATTCAGGAAGAGGTTTATGAGGTACAAGAGCCTATGCAGTTGTGCAGATCTACCAGAGAGAGGCGACTTGCTATCTCATCAGATTACATAGTCTATTTAGGTGAATAAGACTATGATATTGGACATGTTGTGGATTTAGTGACTTTTACAGAAGTCGTTTCTGGACCTCATGCAGATATGTGGTAGGAAGCAATGAAGGATGAGATGCAGTCTATGAGGTATAATAAGTTGTGGGAGCTTATTGATTTACCTCAACATTGCAAGCCTGTCAGTTGCAAGTGGCTATTTAAGACTAAGGACACACAGGGTCAAGTTGAGCGGTTTAAGGCGTGTCTAGTTGCTAGGAGATTCACTCAGAGAGAAGGAGTTGACTTCAATGTTACCTTCTCTCCTGTATCCTGAAAGGATGCATTTAGAGTGATTATGACAATAGTAGCTCATTATGACATGGAGTTGCATAAGATGGACGTTAAGACCACTTTCCTAAATGTTGACCTTTATGAGGAGGTCTATATGGAGCAGCCTGAAGGAATTCAAGATCAAGATACAACTGACAAAGTCTGTAAGTTAAATAAATCAATATACAGTATGAAGCAAGCTTCCAGACAATGGTACCTAAAGTTTGATGAGGTTTTCACCTCATTCAGCTTTGTGGAGAACAAAGTAGAAAGATGCTTATACTATAAGGTCAAGGGGAGAAAAGTTATCTTTCTAATACTGTACGTAGATGATATCTTGCTCACGTCAAATGATTTGACCATGTTATATAAAGTAAAGCAACTTTTGGCCAAATATTTTAACATGAAGGATTTAGTGAAGCATCTTTTGTCCTCGGTATATAGATTCACCGAGACAGATCTCAACACACGTTGAGCCTCTCACAAAGAGTATACATTGAGTAAGTGCTACAAAGGTTTAATATGGTTGATTGTAGACCTATTGTAGCACCTATCTCTCATGATGAGAGATTATCTTTGGCACAATGTCCAAAGAATGAAGTTAAGAGAGAGGCTATAAGGAATATCTCGTACTCTAGTGCAGTTGGTAGCTTGATATATGCCCAAGTGTGCACTAGACCAGATATTGCATTTGTTATCGGACTGCTAGGTCGATATTTGGCGAACTCAGGTATGAGCCATTAAAATGCAGTCAAACGGGTGTTGAGATATCTAAAGGGTACCAAGGATTATACGTTGACATACAAAAAAGTCAACATTTTGAACCTCATAGGGTATACAGACTTTGATTTTGCTATGTGTCCAGATGATCATAAATTCACATCAGGGTACATTTTTATGATGGCAGATGGTGTAGTACTGTGGAAGAGTGTCAAGCAGACTGGTAACTTCCTTGACCATGCATGCAGAATTTGTCGTATGTTATGGTGCTACTACATAGGCAGTTTGACTCAGAAATTTGATTTCTGAGTTGTCTATGGTGGATTCAATAGCTAAAGCCATTCAGTTGTATTGTGATAATCTTGCTGCAGTGTTGTTCAGTAACAACAACAAGAATATCACATGATCTAAGGATTTGGAGGTCAAGTATTTAACCATAAAGGAGTTGATTCAGAAGGGTGACGTTGAAGTGGAGCACATCAGGACTGAGGAGATGTTAGCAGATCCTTTAACTAAAAGACTTCACCTAGTAGTATTTGTTAGACATATATCTAGTATGGGCGTGTTGAAGTCCTTAAACAGCAGTAGTTAGGGATCATTGTATTTGCTCCATCAAATTTTGTATATTTTGATGTATTATGACATTATGGTTATTTATTAATAAAGATGATCATTTTCTTTTATCCTCAGTAATAACTGCTTTTGTATATAGTCATACTACATATGGAAGCCTTAAGATTTATGTTGATCTTATGCATTTTAAAGGTCATTGGGCATTTATAAAGATTGACCTTGAGTCTATGTCATTAAACAAATAATGTTTATATGGATATCCTTAAAGTTTCATATGACATAGAGGGATATGAGGTTTAATCCCATAAAGGTGTTCTCTAATGCTGTTTAACATTCAGTTGGAGAACATAAAGGTGTTCTCTAATGCTGTTTAGCATTTAGTCGGAGAACATAAAAGTTTGCTCTAGTGCTGTTTAGCATTCGTTAAGAGAAAATAGGATTTCTCTGCTGCTGTTTAGCACATGCAGTTTAGCATAAAGTTAAAGAAATCAAGACCTACAGACGAAGATGATACATTTTAGATCATATAGGTATTATCGTAGTTTGCCACACTTTATTTTCCCATTCATGTTAGTGAGGTATTCGATATTCGTGATTATATTGAACCTGTGTCACACATGACACATGTGTTTGATATTTTTTGGTATCGAAAGCCTTGCAGAACGGAATGTTGGACTTTCATTACCTTTGGATCGGATGTTTTAATTTTTTACAAATTTGGTACCAATACAGTAGCGTAACTTAACCGAATTTGTAAACTATTTTACACTTGACAAAAACTGCAATTAATAATTATCCAAGAGGGAGATTGTTTGACATTTTTGTCCTTAAGGGCAATTTTGTCTTTCTCCTATTAAATGGACAACTATTAATTGTAATTTGGGCTTTTAATAAATTATCGAGTAAGTTACGTAATTCAATCCAGATAAGGGTAATAAAGTGGCCTAATAAATGATCTAGATTAATGGGTCGAAGTCCAGGTGAAAAATGGATCTCTTTCAGTGTAGACTTGGTCCATATCGACCTTGTGATGGAGAAACCCGATATGGAAGCTATATAAAGGTTAAGGTCACCTGCAGTTACTCAAGCGAATCACAAGCATACAGTTAAAAGAGCTTGAGTATTGAAGAAACTGTAAAAAGGCCTAGACTAAGCATCGATGAACCACTTCCTCAATTGTCTCGGGAAGATCCCAGCTCGTTTCGGCATTAAAAACTGCTTCAAAAATTAGAATGGAACCAAAATTAGGTATTCTGCATTTCCTTCATTTGTTACCCTTTCATGTATGATCCTAGGAACGTAATAGGGTCTGTCCTACGTGTTACATGAAGAAATGATTGAAGAACAGAAGAAGATAGATAGGGTGGCAATTGAAGATACAGAACCTAGTACTAGTAATGGGGAATAAGCAGGTTTAGACAACAAAGTGGGGGAGTCAAATCAAGTTCCGATGGGACTTGCTAAAAGAAGTGTGGGAAGGAAGAACGGTAAGAAAAAAAGCACAAAGGGGTAATGTCCCCTGAGTGTCTTTTTTAACCAGATCTTAAAGTGTCGTTATTAGTTTGGAACACAAGGGTCTTAATGACCCCTTTAAAAATGTAGTAATTATTTGAGGAAAAAAACCTGTTTTGGTAGGACTTCGTGGAATAAAAATAAAGGTCAATGCTGATTGGAAGGGACTAGCTTTTTTAGGGACTAAATGGAGTTTCATTTCAAATCACATACATTACTACAATGGTCAGATATTATGTTGGTATAATTCAGATAAAGTGGATGTTTGGTGCTAAAAATGGGGGACCTATTCGTGCATTTATAGTGTGGGTTAATTGGGAAGTTCTAGTTTGTGGTTACATTAATATATGCATTGAATTTTGCTTTCCAACGAGCTAACTTGTGGAAGGAGCTAGTGGAGTTACATAAAGGGATGCAAGGGCCGTGGATAGTGTTCGGAGATTTCAATTGTTGTCATAATTCTGCTAAAGTAGAGGGAGGTGTACGATTTCATAGAGTTTCAGGCGTTGAACTCAATCAGCTATTTTATAGTACCTGATCTAGTGGATCTCAGAGGAATTGGTAGATGGTTCACCTGGGAAAAACAAGCAAAAAGGGAATATGTTTATCAAGAAGAAACTTGAACTACCATTAGTAAATGAACATTAGCTAAGCTCTTTTCCTCTTGCTTCAGTTGTGTTTGGAGAACCAGAATTTTTTGATCATGCGTCCATTTTAATACAACAGTTATGTGCTGGATACAGGATCGGGGCACCATTCAATTTTTTAATGGATTACTTCAGGTAGAGGGTTTTATGGAGGTGATTTCACAGGTTTAAAAGACTACGGTAAAAGGGTACAAGGCCTTTCAATTGATGCAGAAATTGAAAATTGCTAAAAGAGTGATTAAAGAGTTTAGTAAGCATAGAACTTGAAATATTTAGGATATGTGTACCAATTTGGCTGAGATACAGAAGGAATGTTATAAGGACCCCTTAATGATAGCTTGAGAGTGCTTGAGGCCAATCGAATGAAAAAATACTAGGAAGCTTTGAACTTGCATGATTCAATCCTTAAAAAAAAGGCGAGACAAACTTGGCTTAAGGAGGGTGACATTAATACCAAGTTTTTTCAGGTGTCTATTCTGGCTAGGAAAAATACCAATACCATTATTGAACTGAAGAATGAAGGGGGTAATGTGCTACATGGTCAACAGGAAATTACTGGGCACATTAGGGAATTTTTTTTCAAACTCATAGGAAATATTGAAAGTGCAAGGAATGGTTTTGGGGTCAGAGATGTTTTGGAGTTCTCTCCAAGTCATGAAAGATTGGAGATGTTAAATACTCCCTTTTCAGCCCAATAAGTGAAGGAGGCCTTATTTTTGTTAAACGGTTCAAAAGCTCCCAGTCCTGATAGGTACTCGGCTGAATTTTTTCAGAAGACATGGAATATCACAGGGCAACTCTTAACAGAAGTGGTGCTAGAGTTTTTTTTCATCTGGTAAGTTACTAAAGGAGATCAATCATACTTACTTATATTTGATTCCCAAGAAGGAGCAACCAGAAAGGATTACGAATTATCGTCCAATTTCGTGCTACACAATAATGTATAAAATAATAGCTTCTTTTTTAGCTGAACGACTAAAAGGAGTATTGGCTGAAGTGGTAAGCAAAGCCCAAGGGGCTTTTCTTCCTTCGAGAAGTATTGGGGATAACATATTGATGATGTAAGAATCGTTGGGAGAATATCATACAGGCAAAAAGATTAACAGTTGTGCTTTAAAGATTGATCTTTATAAAGCTTATGATACGATCAGATGGGGATATCTGAAGGATTGTTTGGAAGGGATTGGTATGCCTACACGTTTTTGTCATTGGATACTTCAATGTATTCAAACTACATCCATTAGTGTGTTAATAAATGGGATTCCTACGAAACCATTTATTATCACTAGAGGGATTAGGCAAGGGGACCCTCTCTCTCTTTACCTATTCACTATGGCGATGGAGGGACTTTCAAGACTATTGACTAAAATGGTGAATTTTAATGGACTATTTTAGTATCATTATAAATTTAGTGAAATGAAATTATGACACTTACTGTATGCCGATGATGTGATATTATTGTGTAAAGCCATACCACATATGCTATTGATGATGATGAACTTGATGAATATTTTTTCTAGTTGGTCGGGGATGAAGATGAATGTACAGAAGAGTGGAATTTTTGTGTCTTCAGATGTACGAATCTAGAGTGGATTATTAGTTTGGTGGGGTTGCCTCTCTAAGAAACACCGTTCAGGTATTTGGGAGTACCTATCACATCCGGTAAGCCAAAATTTTCTGATTTCTTGCCATTGTTGGAAAAATTGAAAGGTCAAATCAATACTTGGCAAAATCATTTCCTATCACTTGCTGCTAGAGTTACTCTTATTGTTTTAATGTTGAATAGCATGCATGTACATTGGGCTGCTCATGTGGTAATTCCAAATAGAGTAATCAAGGAAATGGAGAGGATATTAAAATCCTTCTTATGGACTGGTAAGCATGATAATTGCAAGGGAGCAAAAGTCAAATGGAGTGATATTGTAGTGCCCAAAAAACAAGGGGGTTTGGGCATTATTTCGATCACACAAATGCAAAGGGTATTACTTATGAAGAGAATATGGAGATTATTCATGGATAAAGAAGCTATGTGGGTCAAGAGGGTGCAAATTTATCGCCTTAATGGGCAAAGTTTTTGGCAACTTTAATTGAGGTATGAGCATTCTTGGATTTTTAAAAGTTTGTTGTAACTACGAGACATGATTTATCCTTTAATTAAAAATAGGGTAGGGAATGGTGAGGATACTTGTTTCTGGTTTGACAATTGGAATGAATTCAGCCGATTATGGTTACAGTCTGATTTACTAGTTTTTAGAAACTGAATCCTTAAGAAAGTTACGGTAGCATGGCTATTTCGGGAGAGGGCAAGGTTGAATAAATGCAAATTTGGCCACTTACTTGACCATTATGTGAATAGTGTGCAACTTGAAAACCAGACAGGTCCGTGGTCAATCATATATCATATATATATATACATACCATTTATATTATTTCCACATTGTCACGGCGTGACAATGATATTAATCAGCTAATTAATAATATTAGAATATATTAATTAATGATTTAATAAAAAATGCTATAAAACTAAAATATATTGCTGATAATTCACAATGCATGTTGTGGGAGCTAAACCTTTAAGCAGTTCTCTGAACTTGTAGCGCATTGTGGTTGAAAAACTATTTCTCGCTGGTGAATCGTAACAAGGACGAAACGGCTGTCCACTGTTGCCATAATTGATTTATTTGTAATTACTTGGTTAAAGCTGTCTGCGCGCATGCACAGAATTGCTTTCTTTATTGACCGATAATCTCTGAAA
>JAOQML010024849.1:0-11501 GCA_027568935.1 Erythroxylum urbanii | reverse complement strand
ATTAAATGGAGTAATGATCTTACCATTAAATGGTTTAATGGTTGTCTTTTAATGATGGCATGTATTGTAACCTTTTAACATTCATTTGATTAAAGATGAAAGAGGTGCCTTTGACGGATCATCTTCCTTCTTTCATCACTAAAACTGAAATTGACATGTCATTTTAGATTATTGGTCTTTTCATATAGCCATCTTAAAACAAATGAGAAGAGTCTCATTTAATGGCTTCTTTATGTTTGGTTAAAGAATGAAGTGATGCATTGGATGCTCTTCACTTCTTCTATCTTTTCATGCATAATTGAAATTGACAAGGTGTAAGAGAGGTGTTCTTGCACTTTTTGGACTCTCCCTCCTCTCTTGCATATGTTAGCTGAAATTTGCATGAGAGGTGTCTCATCTTTGGCTTCTTTCTTCTAAGAAAAAACTCTTCCAAATATTTCTTATCCTTTCCCACCAAAGGATCTTGTTAACCAAGTTGTCTAAGAAGAACAAGTGGTAGATCGGATTGGTTGAGGATACAACAACAAGAAGAGGATACATTGACAAAGGAAAAGATTCAAAAGCAAGGCTAAAGAAGGAGAGGATAGCACAGCGAGGTGTTAAAGCTATAGCAAAAGGAGACGGTAATATAATCTCCATCTTGTTCTTATGATAATTGTTTTCCATATACCGTATCATGTATAGCTTGGCATGTTGATTTGGTTATCTTGTTTCCGCTGTGCTTTGATTTCTAAAAAAGTTTTGAAATATACCGTTTTACCCAAATCTTGCATGTTTTATTTTCCAATCCAACATAGACATATAATCTAGGTTTGATAAAAAGGAACAAAATAAGGGGGATGAATGGTTATAAGAAACAAAATTAGAAATTGACTTATTGGTACAAGATCATTTACCTTTCCTTAAAGTATTAGGCTAATCTAGGTCACTATTTTGTGGATCTGAAGACAAAGGTCATTGAGAATAAACATGCAAATTGGATCAAGACAATTGATTCAGATAAGAAGGATCAAAATATATAGGTGAATTGTCAACTTTTAAACGAATTATCTGAAGACTTGACAAAAATTGAGGGTAAATAATAATGGAAGCTTTTAGCATCTTTACACTCAGAAAGTATGTTGTGTTCTTAAAGAATGTCACATCTGTGCACATAAAAAATATTTTAAGTGAGGGCTTGTAACAAAAATGGCCTTTTATGACCTCGAGTAACTAAGGAAGATACACTTGATCGCTTGTAGAGATAATTTATCAACTTCTAGCTAGAGCTGGTGGACAAAACAAACACATCCAAAGATACAAGGTCGAAGAGGAAACAAATGGGTATAAAATATAAGGATATGAGGGATCTGTCCTTTGACAGTAGTGGATGGCATTATGTTAATAAGATAGCAAGCAATGGGGACAACATCACTTTAAAAGTCATTAAGAACCTTTATATAAATTAGTAAGGTTCGAACAAATTCTATGACATGCCTGATTTAGCTTTCAATAACACCATTTTGTTGTGGCAAGGATAACAAGAAGATTGGTGAATCATACTACAAAGTTTTATGTAAGATTTAAAGTATTTAGAAAATATTCTCTGGCATTATCACTTCTGAGGATATGAACAGGACAACCAAATTGAGTCTGGATTTCAAAGAAAAAGGAATGGAAAATATAAAACAATTCATAAAATTCTTTCATTAGATATAGCCAAGTCATTATAGACTAATCATTTACAAAAGCAACAAAATAATAAAAACCAAGTTTTGAGGTAACATAAGATGGACCCAAAACATCATAATGAACTAGCACAAAAAGAGCTTTAAGCTCTATTATTAACTCTAGATGGATAAGCAACATGTTGATGTTTACCAAATTGAAAAGACTCATAATCTAGATGAAGATTTGAGCTTAAATTGGGAATAAGCTTTCTTAATTTTTGGATTGATGGATGACCAAGGTGATTACGAATTTAGAGGGGTGAACTAACACTAAGCAAGTAGTTAAACTATTGTCAAAATAGTAGAAACCTCCAGATTCACACTCACTTCTAATCATCTTCTTTGCCTTCAAATCTAGGATAATAATAGGATGATGGCAAAAGGAGACAAAACAATTAAATGATTTAGTCAATTTAATAACAATGTTAAGTTGAACAAAAATTTTGGAATATATAGTGTTGTTAGTAACGTCAACGAAAGACGTATTTATTTTTTTAGTATTTTTATTATTTTTATGTATATTTTTACTTGTATTTTATTTTTAATTAGTATTATTTTATTATATATATTTTTGTTTCATATGAGTCTATTGAAAACAGCCTCTCTACCAGTTAGAGTAAGGTTGCATATCACTAAACCTTTCCAAACATCGCATATCAGTGAGATTTTTACTGAGCTATTGTCATTATTGTTGTTGTTTTTTAGGGAATAATATCTACTCATGACAGACGTCACATTCTTAACCTCAATGACTTATGTTTCCTGTGTAACGAATATATGGAAGTATATTTTGGAACTTTGCAACCTGAGAAACTTTAAACATACTATATGGAATTCATTATATGGCTATACTCCTATAGAAGCTTTTATCAAGGGGAGAGATTAATAGTTGTGATAGCTTTTGGCTATTGTCTTTATAAGCTATAAAATGAGAGGAATGATAAATGTTTTAGGGGCGAGGAGAGCTACATGGATCAAGTTAGAGAAGAACTAGTTCAACGGATTAGAGAGCAAATTTTGGCTAATGAAAATTGTTGATCTTTAGTAGTCAGGTTATAGCTTCCTAAAGAATAGAGCAAAGGGAAAGCTGAGTATTTTTCATATTAAGGAAGGGTGCGGTACTTTACTATTAAACTATTCACTCTAACTATATTGTTTAACTAGATGTACTTTGCCTAAATGTGTTGGATAAAGGTATTGTCAAGGACTTAGCATAAATGACATTGTAATAGGAATTTTTTATGATTTATATGGTAGATTCTTGAATGATCTTTTTTTAATTTTTTCATTCTGAGTGTATTAATATCAATTTTATCTTTTAAAAAAACTAAAGAGAAATAATTTTAGTATAAAATTACTTTTAAAATTAAAATAAACATTTTAAATTTAATTTCGAAAGTCAAGTTAATATTTATTTAGAGATCACTTTCTCAATTAATCAGAGAATTATCCCTTTATAAATTAGGAAATTTTTTCCTAAAATATTAAAAAACTCATTTTCTTAATTAATAAGTAAAGAAAATTTTCAAAATTTAATCAAGAAAATTACCTTTCCTTAGTAAATCAAGAAACTTATTATTCAAATAAGAGAAGAAACATTATCTAAATAGAAAAAGAAATAATAATTTTTATTTATCTTAATCAAATTGAAATAAATAAACTTAATTACGAAATATCTTTCTTTTTCTTAAAAATAATAAACACCTTTCTTAATTACCTAAGAAAATACTTTTCTTAATTTTAAGGAACTTAATTAATTAATTTCAATCTAATTGACATATAATTAATTCTAATTTTGAAAAACAATTTTGATGTTTCTTGATTGATTGATGTCATAAAAAATTATAAGTTTTAATCGTAACTGCACAGTGCAGCGGTAGCTAACCAATCGATCCCATAAGGAATGTAAGTGCTAGTATTAACCCTTTTTATATTATCTAACTGTCAAATCAAGATGTGAAAATTTAAATTAAACTGAAAATTTAAATTAAGCAAACTAAATTAAAGTTGACACAATAATGAACTCAAATAAAGAAAATACTATAATTAGTCAATATCAAAAAAGTAGTACCTAGGTGATCAACCCCCTAAGATATCTTAAATAGTAACCCTTTATCATGCAATTAAATTATTTATTATTGGACTATGGAAATTCCTATCTTATGTTAATATTTTTCTTAAGACTGTTAATCACTATTGATTAGTGAATTTCATTATTAGGTTTCACGCTAATCTAAAGGATTTTGACCTATCTTTAGGTTTGCATGCAACTTCTTCCAATTATAATAGATCTATTCACATAAAAGGATTTCTTAATCTCAATTATATAAAATCAAATATTGGACTAATATTCTAGATATATTAGTTCAAGAATATAACATATAATTGAATCGTAATAAACCAATCAATGAAACTACATTAGATAAAAGATTATATCATATTATCATCCAAACATAGGGTTCATCACACTTAGGCACTAAATAATTTAGTTCCTAAATTTGGTTGAATAATCTGACAAGGTGGGCTCAAGACGAGAAAGCAGAGAATGAAAATGTTTCAGCAATCTATTGTGTGTCACGACTACTCTAGACTTAGGAAGGTTTTTATGGCCAACTGTCGGCAAACCTTGGATGAGTTCAGATGTAATTCTAAAAGTCAAAGAGAAGGCTACTTTCGATACACTAGGAACTAAATAATTTAGTTCCTAAACACAGAAAACAAATGCAATAACAAATATTCAGATGAACAAATAGAAATAAAATAATTCATATTCTGTATCCCTTTTTTTCTCTAACGAAATCTTCTCGCAATTTGGATTGAATGATGCTCTTTATCAAATCTTGTCACATAGTCTTCTCCCTCATGTGGCCTTCAATAATATCCTTTTATAGTAAAAAATAGGGTTTTTGGGATATACACAATCACATACATAGTTACATAGGTGATCGTGTATCTTTAAAAACACCTCAATTTGTTACTTTACATAGGTGTATTGACTTACACGGGCAACATACATGGGCAAAAACAATGTCTTCAAAGTGCCACACGTTTATACTGCCCAAGTTGCTTTACATCTTTATTTTATACCACGATTTCATCTGAATTATTCCCTTTTTGGTCTATAAAGGCAGTTATCACCCATGAACACACTTGAAGCAAAATAAGTATCAAAAATACTATAAAACTATTAAATAACAAGCAAAACACACTAAATATAGGTATATAAATATAGTTAATTAATCGTTTAACATTTTTTAATTAAGTTTCCTAAACACATAATTGATAAATATGTTTGATGTGATTTAAAGCTATTTCAACTATGTTGTGAAGCTCCTGGGCAAAAAACATCCTAGTACAAAGTCATGTAATTTTGTGTTCCATTTAAAATATAAAATTCGAAATATAAAAGGCAAAATTGAAGGGAATATAAGTAGGAAGTTCAGGAAGGTGCAATTAGATGATCTAAAGTGGTAAAGAGAATGAAGAATAAGCCATAAGACACAATTTGGAGTGGATCTTATGAAGATTAAAAGAGATTTATTATGTTTCTATTTTTCCTTAACTTTAGGTGCCATGTCTTCAATGATTAGGAACTAAACCTTTATGGTACCCAGATATGATGAACCCTAGGATCGATTTTATAGATTGAATTCATTTTAGTTCAAATTATTCTTCAATTTCATTAAGATCTGATTATCTATTCTTTACTATTCTTGAATTGATTAATATCGGTATGTTGATTCATATTTGATTTCATGCATTAGAGATTGAGAAATCCCTTATTTGAATTGATCTATCATAATCAAAAAGAATTGCATGTAATCCTAGATATATTTTCACATAAATCTTTCATAATATGGTCAAATATAATAGAGGAATTCATAAATCGGTTAATACAATTCTACAATACTTAATTGAAAAGAGATTTCAATTAATTAGCCTAGGATTAGTTGTTAATAATATTAAGAAATACATCATCATAATCAGGGAACTTCCTTGATCTAATGAAATTTAGGTTAAGTTGATGATTGAAGTCTTATCTACATGAGAAGTCATAAGGGCATTCACTATATACGTATTGATGTCCTTATTGGTTTTCTATTAGTTTAATTTTTATTCTAGTTAAATAATTTTGTTCTTTTTTTGGTTTTTTATTTAAATTTGAATTTTATCAATCACCATCATCATAATTTGTCAGTTAGATAATAGAAAAAGAGTTAATACTAATAGCATGATCTTTGTGGGATTAACACTTAGTACTTCATGACCTATACTATAAAAGCGGTAAATGCACTTGTTTAGAAAGTAGGCTTGACAATAAGCCAAGTCGAGTTTTGGCCCACCTAGGCCTTATCTAGCTTGAATAAATAATTTAATGGTGTCATTAATTTTTAACTTTTACTAAAAAAAACAATGTCAATTAACTTGTGAAAGCCCAAACCCATCTTAAAGCCTAATAAAATCGGGTTAGGCCTACTGAATTCGACCTAGGTAGGGTCAAGCTAGACAAATTTTTCATTCCCACTTAAAAGATCTATATGATAGGAGATCAAATAACATCAAGTTTTTGGCACTATTATTGGAGACTAGGATATTAGGAACACTTAATCTATATTAATCTATCCATTAATTTTCTTTTGCATTTATTTTCTTTCTTTCTTTTTATTTTATTTTAATTACTAACTTCTTTTTATTATATTGCTATTTTAGGAGCTTGGCTAATTTATGACCTAAAACAATTCATCTAAATTTTTTGAAAAAGATCTAAAAATTAAGAGAACAATACTTCAAAACCTTATAATGAGACTTAAAAAAGGCAAGAATAGTTAGAGAAAGTATATGAGCTATAAGTAATCATAGTAGAACTACAGAGGACCATGTCTAAATATGTGAACATCATTAATTGGAACTAAGACCAGTATCATCAAGAAAGTTGTTGTAGTTGACAACTTTAACATCAAGACAAGTACCATTTGGATGGTGTTGTAGTTAGTTAGTTTGACAAGTTGCAAGGAGGAAATGGATGCCCATATAGCATTTTTTCAGAGAACTGTGACGCATTCAAGGTTAATAGAGCTATTGATATTGAAAGGGAATATAAGGTTGTTTCCTTTTTCAATGAGGAACCGAGATAAAAAAAAATGTTGAATTCTGTTCCTAAAGGATTTTTCACTTCATAAGATTAGTTGATTGAAATATTCTTGATGAAGTACTTCCTGCTAGTCAAAACTTCCAAGAAGAGGAACGATATCTCTATTTATGCTCAAATTGAGTTAGAAACACCATATTATACACGGAAAAGGTTTAAGAAAGTAACGAGATGACCACACCATATGTTTCTTATATTGTTACAGGTTCAGACATTCAATAATGATTTGAATCAATCAACCAGAAAGATGATAGATGTAGCAATTAGAGGTGCGTTAAGTAATAAGACGTTTGAGATGGCCTAGGAGTTGATTAAGTATATGGATATGAATAGTTATCACTGGCATTCCACTCAGGTAAAGATAAGTATAATAGATGGTGTTCATGATGTTGATGTAGTTACAACTCTAGTCAAGTTGGAGGTCTTAGTAAAAATGTTAATGGATTATCAATTTTACAATACAAACTTACATGATGCAATGTGATTTGTATGGGGAAGGACATATAGGCCAGGAATGACAAGTTGTTAAAACTATAACTCAATTAAATAACATGTTGATTATATGGGTAATTCACCTCATCCATAAAAAAATTCATACATCAACACATATAATCTAGGTTAGAGAAACCATATAAATTTTTCTCAGAGAAATCAAGGACACAAAAGCAAAATCCTCCACCAAGATTTAAGCAGGACCATCCACATCAAGAGAAGAAGTCTACTCTAGAAGATTTCATGAAAAAATTTCAGGCTATCAAATTTTTAATGAGAAATCAAGAGGTTTTATTCATAACTTGGAGAACCACATTAAACAAGTTGCTAAGTTGGTTTTTAAGAGACAGTAAAGAGGCTTACTAAGCAATACTAAAACAAATCCTAAGGAGCATGTCAAGAAAATTTTCTTATAAGTGGAAAGAGTTAAGAGTGGAAGGGAAACAAGTTGAGAAAGTAGTAAAAAGAATAAATATAAGGAGAGAGATGGTTAGCGAACTTAACATGTAAAGGATTCCAAACCTGCCATTATGTACCCAACAAAGTTGTAGAAGGATCACATAGATGAGTAGTTTGGTAAGTTTCTTAAACTTTTTTAAAAACTTCACATTAACTTACCTTTTATTAAGCCTTTTCAACATATGCACAAACATGCTAAAGTTTTGAATTAACTAAAATCAAATAAAAGAAAGTTAATGGAGTTATCTATTGTGATATTAAATAAGGAGTGCTCTACCATTTTGCAAAACAACCTGCTAAAAAACTTAAGTATCTAGGAAGTTTTACTATTTTTTGTTTAGTTAGTAGTTTTTGTTGAGGAAACTTTGGATAATTTAAAAGGAAATTTTAATTTGATGCCCTATAAATTATTTAAGAAATTAGGGTTAGGAGAGCCTAAACCAACTAGAATGGGCATTCAATTAGATGATAGGTCAGTTAAATACCCAAAAGAATCATTAAGGATGTGTTGATTAAGTAGATAAGTTTATTTTTCTAATTGATTTTGTGATATTGAACATTGATGAGGATATTGAAGTACTTCTAATTTTAGGTCAAACGTTTTTAGCTACTTTTAGAGCTATAATTGATGTTAGTGATGGTAAATTAGTGGTTAGGGTTGAGGATGAAGAGGTAATATTTAAAATATTTGATGCTATGAGTCACTCTCTTGACAAGGTGAAACTTGTTATTTTCAATGCTATTGACGTTGTAGTTTCATATTCTTCGTAGGAATTTCCATAATGACATATTGCAGTTATACATGTTTAAGTTGAGGAGGAGAAGAAAGTTGACCCTTTGAGATTTAAGCAAATAACCTATCTTTAGGCTAACAAATGGATGGTTTAGAAGAAACAGTTTGGGGAGATTGACAGGAGTAAATAGAAGAGGTTGAAACCATTCATTAAAGACGCCTTTTTTTTTAGAATTGAAGAAGTTATCGCATCAACTCGACTATGCATTTTCTAAGAATGATTTAAATCTACTAGTGATTATAACTTCAAATTTAAAGTTACACCAAAAAGAAAAGTTACTGAAAGTACTTAGAGACTATAAGAGGACAATAGTTTGGAAGATTTCGAATATTATAGGAATTAATCTCTCTTTTTGTAGACTTGAGATTTTGGTAAGAGATGATTTCAAACTAGCTATGCAACCCCAAAGAAGGCTTAATCTAAATATAAAGGAAGTTTCCAAAAATGAGGTAATTAAATTTCTCTTTTTATTTACCCTACTTCTAACAGTTTTTAGCTGAGCCCAGTGCAAGTTGTTCTAAAGTAAGGAGGGAAAACAGTGGTACCCAATAAGAAGAACAAGTTGATTCTTATGGGAATTATCACCAAGTGGAGAGTTTGTATAGTTATATAGAGTTGAATGATGCCACTCAGATAAGATCATTTTCCCCTCTTTACCAGATGCTTGACCAACTTATCAACCATGTGTACTATTTCTTTTTGGATGCTTTTTGGGGCTATTTTCAATTTCTTGTAGCACTGAAGTACCAAGAGAAAGCAACATTTATGTTTCCATATGATACATTTGCTTATAGGAGGATGTCCTTTATATTGTGCATCATACCTACTACGTTTCAGAGGTGCATGATGGCCATTTTTATTATTTTTTGGTATTTTTATTTTTGCCTCCATAATTTAAAAAAGAGTGTTTAAACGTTATGGGGAGACTAACCATGTTTTAAACTAGGAAAATTTTCCTTTTCATGGTATAAAAGGGCATAGTTCTAGGCTATAAGATCTTATACGGGAAAATTGAGATAGAAAGAGCAAAAATTAAAACTGTTAAAGAATTACCACCGCTAACTCCATTTAAAGTTGTTAGGAGATTTCTAAAAATTATAGGTTTTCATAGAAGGTCCATTAAGGAATTTTTTAAAACTTCCATGCCTTTGACCAACTTACTTAAGAAAGATTGTGCCTTTCTATTTACCCTAGAGTGTTTGGTTGCATTCACTCTTCTTAAGGAGAAATTAGCTAATTCCCCAATTACGGGTGCTCTAGAATATAATTTTCCTTTTGAGCTTACATGTTTCTCTAATGATTTTACAACAGGTACAATTCTTAGATAGAGGAAGGAGGAGCATTTCTAGCCCTTCTACAACATTAGCAAGACTTTAACAAATGCTCAAAAGAATTAAATAACCACAAAAAAGATTTATTAGCAATGTTTTTTGCATTTGATAAATTTGGATCTTATTTAATCTTTTCCGAAGTTGTTTAAACTAACCATTCTTCATGATGACACTTGTTATATAAATTGGATGCTAAAACAAGACTAATTAAATGGATTTTATTGTTGTTGGAATTTGATTTGGAGATTAACAAGTGGTAATTTAGTCATATTTTTAGTCTCATATTTAATGCATCTTGTTTTTCTATCTGAATATTTTTACTAACTTTGGTTACTAATTTTGGTACTTAAGTTGTTCATATTTTGTTTATACGTCTAATTCACTCATTTGGAACAAAAAGGAACGAATTCGAACAAGTTTGGAGCAATTTGGAGTTATTCAAGCTTCAAACCTATGCCTTAGCCTGATTCTTCAAGCATTAGGCATACTACACCACAATGGGAGCTATTTACTTAGGCCTATATGTGACTAGATTGATTTAAGGTATGGGACTACAAGAGCGGCCACCTAAGATGACATTGACATATCAGATGGTGCCTATCACCCTCAAGACCGAGAGAAATTAGGATAGTTTAGAAGAGCCCAAGCAGTAGGGGCCAATTTACATTCTAGCGGAAACTTAAGAGGCCATAATTGCAAATGGAGTAAAAGGGGATCACTGTCACAACCTGGAACCACAGCGGGCATATGACAACTACCATATACCCAGGCTAAGGATACTCACGGTACCCGTAACCCGACTATGCAAAGCTAACTAAATATTTTTAAAAACATTTGGACAATACAAAAGGTTCACACATAAGGTTATTTACAAACCACAAGATAATAAAGAGTTAATTTACATAAGTTATAAAGCATATCAATATAATCATGAGCCACTATACAACAAAATTACAAAACAAAGACTACCCCTGTGCTATAATACCCCAAAAATGTCAAAAGACTGCACGATCTACTCAGAACTTGAAACTCACTAAGTTAGCCTGCATGTTTGGGAAGTGGAGGGGGTGAGTACACTATGTACTCAATGAGCAGGAAAAAAAACATATATCACAAAGAGAACTCATTACACACCAAAACGGTCTAAATAACCTAAGAACAATTTTATATATCTAACATGCATATAACCACCTATAAAGTGAATATGTATGACATAAAAACACATAGACCTAGTCTATGGCCCATGTCATACTGGTTAGGAACTACATAGGCCTATCCTATTAATCAATCATTCAGTGAACATAGGTTCCAGTTCCAGTACACATAAGCAGAAAAGCATCACATGTAAAAATCAAATCTCAACAGGAAGTCAAATATCATAATAAGACAAAACAATTATGTATGTCACCACTAGTCGGCCAAACTAGTGTGCACACCCACCGAATCTCAATGTTGGCTCGTCTTTCATCTGTGGTGAGTCCAGACTACGGTCGACAAGAGCGTCATGACCCTAGGTGATGACCTTGTTAGTGACCAGACCACTAGGTTTGAAATCACCCGCAAGTCC
>JAOQML010024812.1:0-11504 GCA_027568935.1 Erythroxylum urbanii | reverse complement strand
AAAAGTGTGATGGTCAACAACTTTTTTGTTGAAATTACCGATGGTAATTTCTTTCTGTCGGTAAAATTACCGACGGAAAATTTATTTACTGCCAGTAATATTAGCTACGGTCGAATCTTCGACGTTTCTGTCTGTCAATAAATTCCATCGGTAATTTTTGATACTGACGGAATATTTATCTTTTCCGTCGGTAATTGCTGTCACTAACTCAATATTTTCTTGTAGTGTCTATTAAATCAAGAATGTAAAAGTTTACCAAACAGTTCAAGAGTAATCTCTAAAATAATTTTAGCAATTTATAGCCAACATATATCCCAATTTTGATTCATCATTAACATCAAAAAATAATAAGGAAAGAAAAGAAAATAATAGATGTTTGAATTATTGATGTTTTCTCTTCCCTATCCTTGAGTTGGAAAAATTTGTAGCTTTTATTCTTCATGAATTTTCTCTCTTTGATCTCTCTTTTAGTGTTTCCAGTTGCCTCTTTTAATGTCTCTTTGCCTTTTATACTTCTTAATCCTTCTAGGGTTCTTTCTAGTGTTTTCACACTGGTTTTTGTTCCAAACATAGCCTTAAATCATAAAAAAATAAAAATCTTGTGTCCTAGAATTCTGGCATTTACACAATCATGCATAGTGCATAATCGTGACTCCTTCCTTTATCTAGCTTCTTCTTCATCTCTTCTTGAAATTTACTGTCTCCACTCATTATTAACAAACATCAAATATTCCATCAAGCATATACTAAGATCACATTCTTGCCTTAATCAACAATAATGAAACAAAAAACACAAAACACTGACAAAGACATAAATCTAAATTCTAAACATATGATTATGACTCAAGAAAACACCTAAAAACACACTATACAACCTATAAAACACACTTATCGATTCTCTGTTTGAGTTTCTTAGTAAGCAAATGGTGTTGACATTCTTCTTGCTTATGATTGCATTATGAAAATATTTGGAGTTCCTATCACCATCTTTCAACTAATAGATTCTAGCTTTTTGTTTTAATGAGAAGTTTTGGGCTTAAAAGCTTGTATATTTTTTAAGTGCCTTCCTCTCTCTGGTTTTTAAAGCATCATCTTTTGGGTTGGAGTAAAGGTCTTTTTAAGTTGAATTTAACTCTTCTTCGCCTCTTCTTTCATACCTTGGAGCTTCCTCATACATTTAAATGTTTTCTATCATTCACACCTAGTTCATATACCTTTTATAATTAATCTTCAAATCCTTCAAATTTGATCAGATTATTTTTATATGAAAAGAATTTTTAGAGTCATTTTATTGGTCTACATCACGATCTCTATAGTATAATGATGTAAACATAACAAATTTTATAATTGTACTTTGTTAATTCCTTTGTTTATTTCCTTCAACCTTCTAAGAATAAATAATATTGTTAAGGTTTCCTAGAACTAGACATGGGATTATGTAAAGGAGTGTATAGTTCTAAGATCATTCTATAGAGAAATTCTTTAAAAATCTTGATTAGAAGTGACTTCTAACCAGTTGTGGTCTTAATCAATATTGACTACCGTATGGATGAACTAGTCAGAAACTATTTGATGTGCTCTTACTTTGCTAGGGTCAAATGCCATAATGATTCTCCCTTTATTGTAGGCTTGATGGTTTGAAATGAAGCTCCAATTCTTGCTAAATACCTAGAGACACTTGTCAAGTTTGTAAACTCTTAATAAAGACTAAGCAAGTAGAACTTTTTTGAAAATAGATAATTATAAATTATCTGTTTTTTTAGGGGGGAGGAATTTATAACCCTCACATTCTAGGCTATGATTGAAGATATTAGAGCTTGTGCCCTTTTTTGTTGCTTTTCTTCTTGGTTTCTTCCTTAATTTCATCAATGAGGCTTCACTTAATTCATCTGTTTTGAACAATGAGAGATTCTAACAAATGTTTTGTTGATAACAAAATATAAGTACTATGAATGGGTTTATTATTTTAATGAGAAGGAATATGAGAACAAGATGTAGTTATACACTTAAAAAGATAGTTCATGACGTTGATCAATGAAAAGATGAATTTTGCAACTTTCAAAGTAAATACCAAGCTAAGAAAAAAAGAAGAACAAGGAATATCAGTGCCATTCTTTAGTTTGTAATTTTAATTATAACTCATTTAGTTTCTCCTTTAAGTTATTATTTCATGTAATCAGTACTGTGTTTATTTCATGCTAAGTATCAATATCTTAATGTCCCTTATATAATTCAGTTTGAATTTCCTTCCTATATATGTTACTTCATTTCAATGCTTAAGCTTTAACACCATCTATCACTGAACTAAAGGTCCCCTTTAAATTTCCTAGTTTATTTAAGTGAAATTTAATTATCAAACTAGTATGGCATTTAGAAAATAGGGTAACACAACTTTAATATCATCTTTAATTATTTAATTGTTGTTCATAGCTTTAGATTTATCTATTTTTAAACCAAAAACCTTATTATCACCTGTATTAAATCTTTTACCCTTATGGTATAGATGAACATAGGAATTTTTATATAAATTCTTATATGAATCATTTAAAGATGGTTTGAGGCCATTAAAGAATGATAACGATGTAAAGAAGTTAATAAAGGTGATATAAGTAAGAAAACTTAAGATAATTATGATGAATTTAGGTGGGAAAAAGTATCTTAAATTATATATTCTTAATGACCTTATAGTAGATATACATATAGATGATGATAGCCCAATATGCACTAAAGAAGGAATAAAGCCACTGATGCAACTATTAAATAACCCATTAAGGCATCTATTGAAGCAACCATTAAAGTAGACGCTGAAGCGTATGATAAAGCATTACTTAAATACATAACGAAGCTATTAGACCCTGACATCCCTTTAATAAACTTGGATAAACATTCTTTGAGAATATTTATTTCCTCTTTTAACGTCTCATTTCATGTTTTAATGTTCCTAGTGTATCATTAAAGATCACTTTCATAGATGTCTTAATGTTATGCAATTCATTTCTCAAATTCTCATTCATACATACATCTAACTATTTTTGGATTTCCCTAACTTTGAGATAAATTCTTATTTTGTATACTCATGATCTTTGAGTATTTAACTAGTTCTTTAAATATCAAATTGTTGCTATCGCTATTGCAAGGTTTAAAGTTTGATGTTACCTGATCTTAATCCTCAGTTATAAAGTACATTTAAGTTATCTCTCCTTTCGAGCGCTATCTTTTGGATTCACTTGAGTTATCCCAAGTTGATGCTTTGAATCTTTTTATTTGTTATCCTTGTTCTCCTTTTTTTCATTTCTTTCATATTTTTCATTATTTTTAAAGAGAGGATATTGAGACTTTATATGCCTGAGTTTCTTACATTCAAAGTAGATAACACTAGAAGATTTATGTTTTTAAGTCAGTCTTACCTACCTTGAAGCCTTTTCTTTTCTAGAAAGTTCTCTTTTTAGAAACATCTTAAATTTCTTAGTAAGGTATTCATCATTGCTTCCACTTTTAGATGTCTTTTCTTCTTCATTTGATTCCTCTCATGATCATTTGAAAACTAAGTCATTTTTCTTTACTCGCATTGTTTATTCTTGTGTCTCTTGAAGTCTCATTTCATATGTAAGGAGAGATCCAATGAGCTCATCTAATGGTAGTGTTATTAAATCTTTATCTTCATAAATAGTCATTACTTTGGCTTTATATGTCCTTAAAAGTTACCTAAGCAACTTCTTACCATTTCAACACTATCGTAGGTTTTTCTAAGACCTTTGAGAGCATTAATAATATCATTGAACCTTGTCCATATAGTAGAATTTCTTTCATCATGCTTCATTTGAAAAAGTTTATAATTTTTAGATTAATATGCTAACTTTTCTTTCCTTAACTTGATAATTTATGCTAAATTTTATAAGCATTTTTACACATAAAGACTCTATTGATTTCATGTCACACCCCTTATACAAAACCTACAACCATCCACACACATGGCATCCAAAATTCGTATACATACATTCATGCCATACAATTCTATTAATGTTGTATATGTACATATTACAAAATTTCATATCCCTTAAAAATATCAATTAAAAGTAATATTACATCATTACATTTACATGGTAATCCAAAAGAGATATTACACATAACTTAAATTCTTAACTTCAAGCTATTAAGAAACTACAATTTCCTTCATTACATATGCAACCATTTTTTAATCAAAAGACACATCCAAAGGTACTTTTACTTTTAACAGTTGGCCTTGATCCTTACAGATGATCATTATGCCTTACTCTTATTACTTAAACCTAAATGGATTTACACCCATACTAAGCTTAAAACCATAATAGTGAAACACTTAGTTTGGATGATCGCTAATGGAAATCATCCACCAAGCACACACACATTCATGAATATCATAAACTCATGTAATCAATGATGGCATAACTAATGCAAATATGCTTTAATATATTATCCATACACCAAAATGCACATTTATAAGTCAAATATTGATATTCAAAGCTCGTCAATACAAATTATTCATGTTATTTCTCATTTATGATTGTTAAATTTCCTTTCTTTGTTAAGCCTACACATTTCTTATGGGTGTGGATAATAAGAGTTATGGATATCCGAAGATATCAAACTGTGGATATCTGAAGGCATTGAACTATAAATACTCAAAAGTATCAAAATGTAGAGACATTATAGTCTTGAAAGGAAGACATCAGTGGTGTCAAACTATAACAGTTGCATTGTAACCCTATAGTCATGCCTATCTATCCATCACCTAGACAATGAAGTAGGTGCTGTAACATTTTCCTTTAATTATTTACCACTTTCATGATTAACTTAAGTGGTAATTAGTAGTCGAGTTTCCATAATTAATTTAGATAATAACTTGTCGAATGTGAAAGCTAGATTTAGTTTATTATTTAAGTTGATCTTAGAATCCAATTGTTAATTTTAGTAAGACAATTAACCAATCATTTCCATTAACCATGCATTGGAGATTAAATTAGAGAAGTTAATTCTCAAAAGTCTTCCATTTTGATTAATCTTTTCGCCTTTTCTTCCAATTGAATCATTTACTTTTAAATCTACTTGACTTTCTTTAAATGCCTTCACTCAACAATCGGGATATAATGTTTAATATTGCATTATTTTTGTTTTTGTTCAAAATTAATTTAAGTGAACCAATTTCACCTTCATGGGAGACGACCCTAGGTAATCACTACAACTACCTCATATACTTGTGAGTAAGATGGCCTAGGTAATTTTTAAAATTTTTTGGGCATAACAAGTTTTTGGCCTCATTGTTAGAGAGGTGTTTAGTGTTTTGAACTTGAATTAATTTTGATTGTTTTTGTTTGTTAAATTGATTTTGATTCTGTTGTCAATTGTTTTGTTTGTTCATACATACATTTTTGTCGTGTTATTTCTTTAGTTGCTTTAGTAATTTTCTTATTAATTCATTATTATTTTTATTTGATTTATTCGAGGAAGGAGGTCTCGGGAAGGTGAACTTACTCCCTTTATTGACAATGTACATTGGATAAGAGAACTTCCAAGGGACTTTGAAGACAATCTCGAGGGACCCAAACCAAAAGATCAAGAGATGGGTGAAAGGTAACCAGTAATAAATGAGTATACTAAACCGATAATTGGCACTGCCATTTCGTGCATTCTTCTGGAGTGGCAGCCAGAAATTATGATTTGAAGAGTATCCACTATAACATGCTTCCATCTTTCTATGGGATTCCCAATCCCTTTAAAATTCATTCGAGAATTCTATACCACTCTCCAGATGTCCCCGTTAGATGGCCTAAATGAAGATCAACTCAAGATGAGGTACTTCTTATATATATTGAAGGATCGAGCCAAGGCGTGGCTGATGACCTTTCCACCCGGTTCATTGACTATGTGGGAAGAGTTGTACAATAAGTTCATGGGAAAGTTCTATTCCCACCAGAAGACTTCTCAGTTGCGGACAAAGGTAGCTACCTTTACTTAGATAGAGGGAGAGTCATTCCATGAGGCATGAGAATGCTTCAAACTCCTGCTCATTCAGTATCCAGACCATCATTTTCCACTCCACATATAAAATCGGTTCTTTTATGATGAATTGACAATAATGTCAGTATATGGTGGACAATGCAATAAGAGGAGTTGAGGGAGAGATGACTGCTAAAAAAATATATGAGATCTTTGAAATATTGGGGGCTAATTCTCAACAAAAGAGTGTGAGAGGGAGAATAGTTGGAGTTCATGAAGTGAGCTCAAATCAAGAAATGGTATGCAATTGGCGGAGCTCACAAAGCATGTGAAAATGCTAACCATGAGACAATCATAAAACGCTCTGCATCATAAGGTATGTGGTATATGTAGAACTTTTGGTCATGGAGCTAATGTTTGTTCGTATTCTTTTGAATCTTTTTATAGGTGAGGAAGAACAACCCAATTCACTTAATGGTTTTCAACTGAGGATGTAGAATGAACCATATTTAAACACTTACAGCCTTGGTTGGAGAAACCACCTCAATTTCTCTTGGAAGTCCAGTAACTCACCAGTGCAGCCCGAACCACCATATCAGAATTTTCAAAGGCAGAATCAGTTCCAAGGGCAATCTTCAAGTTATAACATACCGAGAAAGCTTTCTTTTAAGGAAAGCCTGAATGCATTCATTCAAGCGACCGCTCATTATCAAGAGATGAACAATAAGAGGTTTGATTCATTGGAAGCTTCTGTAAAGAGGGATGAGATTCAAGTGGGGCAAATCACTACCCAATTGCAAGGCAATCAAAAAGGAAATTTGCTTAGTCAACCCGAACAGGCCAAGGCTGTTATGATTCTAAGAAGTGTTAAGTGATTGATATTCATGTTGAGATTCTTTCTAACATGTTTGATGTAGGTAATCAAGAAGAGGAGAACCTCGTCAAAGGAAATGATGGGAAAAATGAGGAGAGCAATAGCAATGACTCTTCAAGGTGAAAAACTCAAGCATGCAACTAAGGGTGATAAAGGACCAAGACTGCATAGGGTGACCGATCCTTATAGACTGCCAATTCTATATCCAAGTTGCCTTAAGGGCTCAAAACAAGATGAGCAATTTTCTGATCTCTATAGCATACTTTCTAAAGTTAATATTAATCTACCATAGTTAGATGTGATCAGGAACATTCCAGCTTATGTGAAGTTCTTCAAGGAACTCAGCAATAAAAAAGTAAAGTTTGCACCATATGAGAAGGTGATAGTTTCTAAAGCAGCAAGTGTGGTCATTCAGTAGCAGTTACCACCTAAATTTAAAGATCCAGGGAGTTTCATCGTAAAGGTATCAATAGGTAATGATGAGGAGGTTAAGGATATGCTTGACCTAGTAGTAAATATAAACCTGATGCCTCATTTTATTTATGTGATATCGAATTTAAGATAATTAAGACCTACTAATATGTGCTTGTAATTAGCTAATAGGTCAATCTGTTATCTGAAAGGAATAATGGAAGATGTGTTAGTGAAAGTTGGAAGATTGATTGTACCCATAGAATTTGTGGTTTTAGATATGGGGGAAATAAAGGAGCCGTAGAAGGCGTACACCATACTCCTTGGGAGACCTTTTATAGCCACCAACAACACTTTGATTGATGTGAAGAATGGGAAATTAACTATGACTGTCTTAGGAGAAACAATATTATTTTCGATCTTTAATCTTAAACCTATCCCTAACACTGCTGTTTATGAGAAGTGTTCTCTTGTTGATCAAATTAATGCTGCAGATTTTGATTTTGCCTTGTATGCAGAAGAAACAAGGGAGTTAGACTTGGTTGAAGAGTTTGACAAGTATTGCCAATTCCTAGACAATGTTACAAGAGAAGAATTTGGAGAATTCTCAGAGACAACCTCCAATAAAGAGAATAATGCAACCTATCAAAAGTAGAGCTGAAAGAGTTACCTAAAAATTTGAAGCATGTGTTTTTAGGTGAAGGGGAAACATATCCATCCATTCTTACATCTACTTTGGATGTTGATCAAGAAGAAAGAACTTTGAGGGAGATGAAAAAATTGAAAAATGCCATAAGATGGAGTTTAAGTGACATTAAAGGGATTAGTCCCTCTATGTGTATGCATAGGTTTATCCTAGAAGAGGAGGCTAAACTAGTGAAAGAGACCTAAAGAAGACTCATTTTTAATATATGGGAGGTAGTTAAGAAGGAAGTTTTGAAATTGCTTAATGAGGGAGTGATTTATCCAATTACGGATAGTGAGTAGGTGAGCCCAATGTATGTGGTTCCAAAAAAATCCTACATTACTATTGTTCAAAATAATAAGAATGACCTACTATGACCACCACTGGATGGAGAATGTGTATTGATTACAAGAAACTAAATGCAATGACCAAAAAGGATAATTTTCCTCTCCCTTTTATTGATTAAATGTTTGAAAAACTTTATGGACAAAAGTTTTATTATTTTCTTAATGGTCTTTCAGGTTATTATCAGATACCGATTGCTCCTAAGTACAAAGTAAAGACAACAATCACTTATCCATTTGGGACATTCGCTTTCAGGAGGATGTCATTCGGGCTATGTAATACGCGTACAACATTTTAAAGGTGCATGTTTTCCATTTTCTCAGACATGATCGAGGACTTTACAAGGTATTTATGGATGATTTCTTAATCTTTGATACCTCTTTTGATGATTGCCTAAAGAAGCTGACTTGTGTGCTTGAAAGATGTATTAAATGCAATTTGACAATATGTTTGGAAAAGAGTCATTTTATGGAGAAACAAGGAATAGTCCTAGGTCATGTTGTATTGAAAAGGGGAATCGAGGTTAATAAGGCTAAAATTGAAGTTATAGAAAAGCTTCCGTCACCCATTTCTGTCAAGGGTATTAGAAGTTTTCTAAAACATGTTGGATTTTATAGGAGGTTTATCAAATATTTTTCTAAGATAAATTGTCCTTTCTGCCAACTGTTAGCAAAAGATGTCCATTTTGATTTTAATGAGGAATGCTTAATGCCTTTAATGTTCTTAAAGAAAAATTAATCTCTGCACTGATTATTGTGGCTCCTGATTGGTCTTTACCTTTTGAAATTTTGTGTGATGCTTCCGATTTTACTGCGGGAACTGTTTTAGGCCAAAAAGTTGAGAAATATTTGTGTGTGATTTATTATGCTAGCTTAACATTGAGTGATTCATAACAAAATTACACAACCATTGAGAAAGAATCATTGGATGTGATTTTTGCATTGGAAAAATTCAGACTTTACTTGTTAGTGTCAAAGATCATAATCCATTTTCATCATGTAGCTCTAAGATATCTTTTGACCAAAACGCATATAAAACCACAATTAATTAGATGGATTTTGTTGTTAAAAGAGGTTGATGTGGAAATAGAAGATAAAAGAGGGAGTGATAATGTTCTTGCGGATCATTGTCTATAATAGCTCCTAATTTGGAAACTTTTAAACAACAAAAGAACTATGCAATTACTGAGAACCTTCCTGATGAGCAGTTATTTGTTATAAGTAAAGTGCCTTTATATGCTGACTATATGAATTTTCTTGCATGTGGCATTTTGAGACCTAACATGACTTCTCAAGAAAGGAAAACATTCCTTCATTTAAGCAGGTACTACTTTTGGGATGATCTATACCACTATCGGATTTTTAAGGATGAAATAAAATAAAGTTGCGTTCTAGAGGACGAGTAGGTAAGTGTCTTGACCTTTTGTCATAAACTCCACTGCAGAGGCCATTTTGGAGGGAGGAAAACTACTTCTAAAATTCTTCAAAGAGGTTTGTATTGGCCCACCTTGTTTAAGGATGCTCATTTCATCTACTTGAAATGTGATAAATGCCAACTTCAAAATATAAGTAGAAGAAATGAAATCCCCTAAACTAACCAATTGAATGTTGAATTATTTGATATTTGGGGTATTAATTTTATAGTTCCGTTTCTTAAATCTTGTGGATTTAAATATATACTTGCTACTATTGATTACTTTTCTAAATGGGTAAAAGCAATACCCACTCGAACTAATGAAGCTAATGTTGTTATTAAATTTGTGAAGTAAAATATTTTTAGCAAGTTTAGGATTTTGTGCGCAATCATAAGTAATTGAAGAAGTCATTTCTGCAATAAGTTTTTTGAGAAGCTCATGAACAAAATATGTTATAAATCACAAGGTGGCGACTCCCTACCTTCCACACATTTCTGGATAAGTAAAAACAAGTAACAAATAGATTAAGGGGATTTTGGAGAAGATTGTGCACCCATCATAAAAGAATTGGTCAACAATGTTAAATGATGCACTATGGGCATATTGCACGACTTACAAAACCGTCTTAAGAATAAGCCCTTATCGGCTTGTATACTAGAAGGCTTACCATTTATCGGTCGAGGTTAAACATAAGGCACTGTGGGAAATTAAGATGGTAAACCTAAATCTGGATGATGGAGGATGGGAGCCTTTGCTTCAAATTTCGGAATTGTATGAACACTAGAGTTAGACTTATGAGAATTCCAAAATTTACAAGGAAAGAACAAAACGCCTTCATGATAAGGGTCTTACAGGTAAGTTCCTCATACCTAGAATGAAAGTTCTGTTATACAATTCTCAGTTGCGTTTGTTTCCAGGCGAGTTGAAATCAAGGTGGAATGGGCCATTTGAAGTAATCAAGGTCTTTCCATATGAAGTAGTGGAATTAAAGAACCCATGAACAAAGGAAACCTTTAAGGTGAATGGCCATCGGGTGAAACCATATTTAGAAGGAGCAATTGAGAAGAAAACTGTGGAATCCATCAATTTGAGCGATCCACTTCAAGCATGACTATCTGGGTCGTCTAGCTAAAAGACATTAAACAAGCGCTTAATAGGAGGCAACCCATTTAATTTTTATCTTGTTTTTCTTTTATTCCTATTACTTGATTTTTTATGTTTTTATTATTTATTTAATTTTTTATCTTAAAAAAAAGGGTGACTGAATTGAAGTCACGCTCATGACTCTCCTCTTCTTTAATACCTAAATATGCTACCCTAATTTGCTCATCTTTTGTTTTCCTTTCTTCTAGATCTGCGTACGTCGCTATCTCCAGTTCTTTAGCTTCGTTAACGTAGACACGGTCTCTACCATCTTCTTCTCTCTTGCACGTAGCTGCAATCCCTCACACCTAGCCACCACTCCTCACCTAATCTCCACTTATAACTACCACACAACTACTACTCCTCACCTAATCTCCTGCTGTAGCCGTCACACAACTGCATGCCCTCACACCCAGCCAACCGCACTGCACTGAACTTGCACCCAACCGTCTTTCTTCACCCTGACCACTGTGCACACCTCTCTAACACAAGTTAGTGCTTGCCCAATACACGCCCGTGTGTCACTACTTGCTAGACCACCCTTGCCACCATTCCACTCACCAATGCATGCCCATGTGCACCACACCAACATACGCTCGTAAGTCACTCCTCCCCAGACCACCCTTGCCGCCACTCTACTCAACAATGCACACCTA
>JAOQML010024767.1:0-11507 GCA_027568935.1 Erythroxylum urbanii | reverse complement strand
TCACCTTCTTCACTCTTCTACATCTTACCTCCTCCTCTCTTTGACTCATCAAAACCCTAACCAAACCCTCACCCCTTTATGAAGATGTTGATGCTGTGAATGGTGGGAAGAAAGTAGAAAATTGTGAAGTTTGAGGGATTGAAGGAGTGAGATCTTAAATAGGTAAGTAATGGTATTTTTGAGTAATGAAAAGAGGAAGAATTTCGGTTTGAAAAATCTTGTGATTTATAATTTCTGTTTTAATTATTCAAATTCATATGATGCCATGTGGAGTACTGTAGTGATCGACGTAGTGCTCCCTTACCATAGGATATGTACCGGAATGACCCACGGGCATACCGGTGCGTACCCTAGGGTGATGGGGTGTTACATTTTCACTAGGAAAAATACCTAGTGGTAAGATAAATTGATACATGAAAATTAGGGTGAGTAAGCCTATAAATGAGTGACAATTGGCATAGATTAATGAGTGACAAATGGACTGGTAATTAATTGACAAATAGACCAATTATTATGTGACAAGTGGATCAATGATTAGGAAACATATGGAATGATTAATTGGTGACTAATGGCATCATCTTCAGGAGATTAGTGGCAGCTTATTATTTAGACAAATGGAAGGCATGGCATGTAACATATGTCTTAGTTTAATGAAGGCATTTCGCATATGATGAAACAAAGTTTCTGCTGTTTCCTTCATTGTTCTTCACCACCGAAATTTGTTCTTACCTTTTCTCTATAATTTGTTTATAACCTAGCTAAATTATCATATGAAATTTCACACCTTAATCCTTCACAAAATATCCAAGAAACCAGCTGAACGTTATTTCTATCTTGCTGCTAAAAATCAATTTGTTTTCACCTTGAGTTTGTGTTGATTTTTGCTTGTTTGGAGGGATAGGTTAATCTCAAGTTTTAAGCTAGATTGAAAGCCTAACAAGTAAGTGGCAATTTAATCTTTATGGCATGTTAACTGGTATGAAAATGATGCTTGAATTGGAGTGAAATGAATGAGATTTTGATGATGAAGTGTGCTGGAAATGTGTTGAATGAACTTGGATGTTTTTATGCTTGTTCTTGGAGTATAAAAACCATGGCATTATAGGTTGATTTATAGATACATTGGACTAGAATTTGATGCATAATGAAAGTTAGTTTATGCTAAGCAAAAATGTCAATGGAGTGTTTTTGAATTAAGAAAGGATTAAGACCATATGCATGATAAGGTGAGTTAGTTTTTGGTTTGATTTTGAAGCATGAAAAGACCATGCTTTATGAGCTTTGATGAATAATTGGAGTATAACTTAAGTCTAAATGAGGTTGCATAATGAGTATGAATTCTAGAAAATTGGAAGTGTAAATGATGTGTCTAAGTTTGATAAATTCGTGGAGAATTGTGAGAAAACATACAGGGCACTATCGTGGCCTTCAGTGCACGATCATGGCCTGATTATTTTGGTTCTTTCACGATCGTGGCCTATTACATTTGGTTATATCACGATTGTGGCAATGTGCACCATGATCATGGGCAAGGTTTGAACTTAAAATGTTGTTTTTTAAGTGATGTTTGATACAAGATATTATCCTATGATACATTAGGCTTAAAATGAACCTAATTAGATGTTGAATAAGTTGGTTGAATGATTGATTGATGAACTTAAGATAATCAAGTTAATTGAGTTTAAAACCTAGTGTAAACAAGAAATATCCAAATGATGATGTTTAAACAATTATGAATTATGATTAAGGATACATACCTAGGAAAGTCATTAAGCATGCTTTGAACATGGCACATATATATGTGCATAATTGAATATGTATTTGTTTAATCACTTTAGTAATGTGTATAATGTATGTGTATTTAGATGCTTAAGTCGAACACCATCCTCCTAACATTGTCGGAGCATCCAGGGAATAGCATAATTCGGAGCGTACTATGAGTAACCTAGATGCTCTCACTAGGATTGATTTATTTCTGTTTAACTTCTAATTATTGAACTGTTAATAATTTGTTTGTGATAATTTCAGACATTAATTGTCCGAGGACTTTGATATTTAGGAATTTATTAGAAGTGTTCTACTTGCATATGATTCTAAAAGATATCTAAATACTTAACAAACAAGTTGAATGCCAAACGTAGGTTTGATGAACATGATGTTCTGACTGTGCATCATAAATAAATGTTTTTGATGGCTTATTTTGTGATTTTATGCATCACATTAAATGCATGATCAGATAAATAGGTTGTGAACGGAGTGGCCAGTCTGAAAGAGCTTAAAGATCAAAAATTTGCACGTAGAACCTGAATCTGTGAATAATGAGCCCTGTATCCACAATGATTATGAGATAGTATCTGTATCTGAATGAGCTCAATATCTACAAGGGATACGAGATAGTGAAAGGTGCTTAGTCACAACAAAATAACAACAAATGTGGAGTCTCATATGCATCATATGCACCTTCATTTGTACATATATGATTATGAATTATATGATTATGAATCTACTTATGAAATTGTGATGATAAAGTGATGTGCTATATTTGAGTATTTATTGATTGGGATATATATGATCTGAAAGAGTATATGAAATGTGTGACATTCATTATGTCTTATTGAGTTGAGAAACGTTGTGAATATGATTGGATTTGAGATATTTGTGTACTTGCCATGAGTGAGCACATCAATGATGGTTCACTCACTGAGTTCACAAAACTCATCAAAAATTACAATGTGGCTTTTCAGGTATGAAAGAGGAGACATAGTTTCTAAGACAGACTAGAACCGTTGATTTTGGACTAAAGAATGGCTCAAAGGTTGGTTAGTTGATATCTGAGGAGTTATAGATTGTGTATATGTAGTTCTCATTTCATGTAGTTCTTTTATATAAAGAATAGTAAACTCTTAGATACTTTGATGATGTAAATATATGTTTAAATGAAAGTACTACTACAATGTAAATTTTGTTGATGAATGAAATGAGGAGTTGAGTTTTTAAGTATTGTGTTATTCTGTATGATGCCATATAAGTGAAAGTGATTGCTCTAACATACCATTATCATAGGGTATATACTGGAATGTCCTCTAGGTGTTCAGGTGTATAATCAATGGTAGTGGGGTGTTACGATTTCGGTATCAGAGCATGGTTTGGCATCCATAGGGGCATATAAGGACAATTAGACATAACATATAATTAGAGATTCGTATAGTGATCACAGTTAATTTTTGTTATAGGTTATCCACTATAGGAGATCAAGTTGGAGAGTCAGCTGATATAAAGTCTGTAGGAGCCAATATAGAGTCTCCTGTACCTGACTTTACACAAATGCCTCCGAGAATCCCAGAGAGTAGAGAAAGGAGATATGATCTTAAAACTCAATTATAGGAATCATTAGAAAAGGGTTTTATTAGGCCCAGTGTATCACTTTGGGAAGCTCCGGTGTTGTTTGTGAAGAAGAAGGATGGGACTTTAAGGTTAAGAATTGATTACAGATAGTTGAGTCGTGTAACAGTGAAGAACAATTATCCTTTATCGAGGATTAATGATTTGCTCGATCAGTTGTAGGGAGCTTAGGGATTCACTAAGTTAGAATTGAGATTTGGGTATTATCAGTTAAAGATAGTTGAAGCTGATATACCTAAAAGTGCATTTAGAACAAGATATGGGCACTTCGAGTTTTTAGTGATGTAGTTTGGATTGAATAATACCCCAACAACTTTTATGGTCCTGATGAATAAGGTATTTCAACCTTATTTAGATGGTTTTTAATTGTGTTTATCGATGACATTTTGGTGTATTCTAAGTGTATAGAAGAATATTCAAAGCCTTTGAGGTTGGTTCTACAGATAATGAGGGAGAAACAGTTATATGCCAAGTTCAGTATGTGTGAATTTAGTTTGATTATGTAGTATTTTTAGGTCATATCATGTCTGGACAAGGCATACAAGTAGACTCAAAGACAGTAGAAGTAGTGATGAAATAAGAAGCTCCGAGAAAAGTGACTGAGATTCGGAGTTTCCTTAGACTAGCCAGATATTATTGAAGGTTTTTCAAGGGATTTTCACTGATCTTAACCCCTTTGAAAAAACTTTTGAGGGAGAATGTGCCTTTTAGATGGAATGATGCTTGTCAGATAAGTTTTAAGGAGCTAAAGCATCGGTTAACTATAGCATAGGTGTTAGCTATTCCATCTAGATTAAGAGGATATGTAGTGTATAGTGATGCTTCATACCAGGGGTTAGGATGTGTTCTGATGCAGCATGGCAAAGTAATAACATATGCATCAAGACAGTTGAGGTCTTACGAATTTAATTATCCAGTGTATGATTTAGAGCTTGTCGCTGTAATATTTTCTTTGAAAATTTGGAGACACTATCTATGTGGTGAAACTTTTTAGGTATTCACTGATCATAAAAGTTTGAAATACTTATTGAGTCAAAAGGAATTAAATTTGAGACAGAGAAGATGTATAGAATTGTTGAAGGGCTATGATTGTGCAATTAAGTATCATCCTAGAAAAGCTAATGTGGTAGCTGATGCATTGAGTAGAAAATCCAATAGCAGTTTAGCTCAAGTACAGTTATCGAGGTTGCTTAAACCTAATGCACTTGAAAGCATTAAATGTTGACTTAAATTTGGGGCAGGATGAAGTTTTGTTGGCTACATTGAAACTCAGACAAATTTTACATGAAAGAATCAGAAAGGCTTAGAGTAGAGATCTATAATTAATGAAGCTTATTGAGAAGTTGAAAGTGAATATGATTTATGAGTTTGAATTGAGAAATGATACATTGTGGTTGAAACAGAGACTATATGTACCCGATGTAGATAATCTGAGAAAAAAAATTTTAGAGGAAGCACATGTAGCAGCTTATGTTATACATCCTGGTACTACCAAGATTTATAACACGTTGAAACAACATTTTTGGTGGCCAGGGATGAAAAAACAAGTGGTTGACAATGTGGAGTTTTACTTGCTAATAGATTAAGGCAGAATATTAGGCTCTAGCTGGTAAGTTAAAGTCGTTACTAATTCTAAAATGGAAATGGAAACGAATCACTATGGATTTTATAATAGGTTTATCGAGGACTCCGAGGCAACATGATGCTATTTGGGTTATTATGGACCGATTGACGGCATAAAGTGTTGTTCACCTTTATATTGGGATGAAGAGGGTCTAGGGATTGTTGAAGGCCCATAATTAATTCAAAACATTGTGGATAAGGTGAAACTGATTCGTAATAGAATTAAAGTGGCATAAGACAGACAGAAGAGTTATGTGGATCAGCACTGAAGGGATATGAAGTATCAAGTAAGGAATAAAGTGTTTCTGAGAGTATCGCCTTGGAGAGGAGTGTTGAGATTTTGTAAAAAGGGTAAGCTCAGCCCTAGATACATTGGTCCATATGAGATTATTAAGAGAGTTGGACCATTGGCCTATAAGTTAGCACAACCTTCCAAAATGGCTTAGATATATAATGTGTTCTATGATAATATGCTTAGAAGATATCGATTTGATCTTACTCACGTGTTACCGAATCAGGAAGTTGAAATTGCAAGTAATCTTAGTTATATTGAGGAACCGGTTAAGATAATTAACTATCAGAATAAGCAATTGAGGAACTGAGTGATTCCATTAGTGAAAGTCCTTTAGATAAATCATTCCAGAGAGGAAGCCACATGGGAAACAGAGGTCCACATAAGGAATCAGTTCCCTACATAATTGATCAATCAAGTAAGAATTTTGAGGACAAAATGTATTAAAGGGGAGAATTGTAATATCCAATTTTCGAAACATGTGTAGGGTTCAACCCTAGACTATTTCATTTAAGTAAGAGCTTTGGGAATTTATGACATGCATTACACTGACATGCATAACATTAGCATACACACACGAATATTGACATTTGTACACATTACAAACTAGCATATGCACTTAATTGACATGTCTCGACATATGTAAGATTTAAAATGACGATGATGTGAATTATGAATTGCTATGTCTTAAATTTTGGTTTGATTGGATTCCAATTAGTGATTTGGAATTAAATGTGATTAATTATGAGATTAATAAATTAATATTTACATTTGGGCTACGAAAAATGCCTAGTAGTAGAATAAATTGATACATGAAAAATTAGGGTGATTAAGCCTATAATTGAGTGACATTTGACATAGATTAATAAGTGACAAATAGACTAGTAACCAATTGACAAATGGATCAATTAATGCGTGCCAAATGGACCAATAATTAGCAGATATATGGATTGATTAGCTAGTAACTAATGGTAGCATCTTAAGGAGAGACAAATGGGAGGCATGCTATGTAACATATGTCTTAGTTTAATGAAGACACTTAGCATATGATGAAGCAAAGTTTCTACTGGTTCCTTCATTTTTTTTCACCACCAAAATTTGTTCTTCCCTTTTCTCTGCAACTTTTTTGAACCCCAGCCAAATTATCACATGAAATTCACACTTTAATCTTTCATAAAATAGCCAAGAAACCAGTTGAATGTTACTTCCATCTAGCTGCTAAAAATCAACTTATTTTCACCTTAAGTTTGTGTTGATTTTTTCTTGCTTAGAGGGATAGATTAATCTCAAGTTTTAAGCTAAATTGAAAGCTTGACAAGTAAGTAGCAATTTGATCTTTATGGCTTGTTAAATGTTATGAGAATGATGCTTGAATTGGAGTAAAATGAATGAGATTTTGATAATGAAGTGTGCTAGAAATGTGTTGAATGAAATTGGATGTTTTTATGCTTGTTATCGGACTATAAAAACAGTGGCATTATGGGTTGATTTATGGATGAATTGGACTAGAATTTGATGTATAATGAAAGTAAGTTTATGCTAAACAAATATGTCAATGTAGTGTTCTTGAACTGAGAAAGGATTGGGACCATGTGCATGATAAAGTAAGTTAGTTTTTGGTTTGATTTTGAAGCATGAAAAGACCATGATTTGTGAGCTATTTTTGATGTAGAATTAGAGTATAATTCAAGTCTAAATGAGGTTGCATAATGAGTACGAATTCTGGAAAATTGGAAGTGTCAATGATGTGTCTAAGTTTGATAAATTCGTGGAGAATTGAGAGAAAACATGTACAGCACAATCGTGGCCTTCAGTGCACGATCGTGGCCTGATTATTTTAGTTCTGTCATGATCGTGACAATTAGTGCACGATCGTGGCCTGTTGCGTTTGGTTCTGTCACAATCGTGGGTAAGTTTTGACCATAAAATGTTGTTTTTTAAGTGATGTTTGAGACAAGATACTATCCTTTGGTTCTGTCACGATCGTGGGTAAGTTTTGAACATAAAATGTTGTCTTTTAAGTGATGTTTGAGACAAGATACTATCCTATGATGCATTTAGGCTTGAAATGAACCTAATTGGATGTTGAATAAGTTAGTTGAATGATTGATTGATGAACTTAAGATAATCAAGTTAATTGAGGTGTAAACCTAAGTGTAAAAAGGCATATCCAAATGACGATGTTTAAATGATTATGAATTGTGATTAAGGAAACATACCCAGAAAAGTCATTAAGCATGTATTGAACATGGCACATATATATGTGTATAATTGGATATGTATCTGTTTGATCACTTTAGTAATGTGTACAATGTATGTGTATTTAGATGCTTAAGTTGAATGCCATCATCCTGACATTGCCGAACCATCCAGGCAATTGCATAATTCGGAGCATACTGTGAGTAACCTAGATGTTCTCACTATGATTGATCTATTTTTGTTTAACTCCTAATTATTGAACTGTTAATAATCTATTTATGATAATTTTGGACATTAATAGTCTAAGAAGTTGGATATTTAGGAATGTATTACAAGTGTTCTATTTGCATATGACTCTAAAAGATATCTGAATACTCAACATATGTGTTGAATGCCAGACTTATGTTTGATGAACATGAGATTCTAACTGTGCATTATGAATAAATGTTTTTGATGACATATTTTTTTATTTAATGCATCACATTAAATGCATGATCAGATAAAGGCGTTGTGACTTGAGTGGCCGGTCTGAAAGAGTTTAAAGCCTATAAATCTACACATAGAGCCTAGATCTGAGATTAATGAGCCTGGCATCCACAATGGGTACAGGATAGTATTTGTATCTGAATGATCCTGACATTCACGAGAGATGCGGGATAGTGAAAGGCGCTCAGTCATAACAAAATAAAAATGAATGTGGAGTCTCATATGCATCCTCATTTGTACATATATGATTATGAATCCATTTATGAAATTGTAATGATAAAGTGATACGCTATATTTAAGTATTTGTTGATACTGTGATTGAATGGGATATATGTGATCTGAAAGAGTATATGAAATGTGTGACATTCATTATGTCTTATTGAGATGAGAAATGTTGTGAATATGATTGGATGTGAGATATTTGTGTATTTTCCATGAGTGAGCACATCAGTGATGGTTCACTCACTGAGTTAGCAAAACTCATCAAAAATTGCAACGTGGCTTTTCAGGTAAGAGAGAGGAGACATAGTTTCTAAGACAGACTAGTACTAGGTCAGCTGACATCTGAGGAGTTATAGATTATGTATATGTAGTTCTCATTTTATGTAGTTCTTTTATATAAAGAGTAGTAAACTCTTAGATACTTTGATGATGTAAATATATGTTTAAATGAAAGTACTACTATAATGTAAATTTTGTTAATGAATGAATAAGGAGTTAAGATTTTAAGTATTGCGTTATTCTGTATGATGTCATATAAGTGAAAGTGATTGCTCTAACATATCATTATCATAGGGTATGTACTAGAATATCCTCTGGATGCTCGGGTGTATACTCTATGGTAATGGGATGTTACAACTGTGAAGTCACCAGGAGGGCTCAACTCAAGTTCCAGAAGGGGAACTCCAGGATAGGTCATTTCATTTAGACCATTAGATATTTTGATGTCATATTATGAATTATATGGCTGTTCTTGTTACTTATTCATCATCATCATCAACACCCAGTTAAACTCTCGCTAAGGCGCAGGGTTTGTGAAGGTCCGATAATTTACAAATTTACCTATACCTATTAGAGAGGCATTACTTTAACTTATTTTCTATGATAAAAAAGGTATTGGATTAAGTAGAGCATGTCTAAGAAAACAGTTAATCTAAAGCTTATTAATATAGGTGTTGGGAAAAAACACTTGAGTTTATATCACACATTTATCATTTATTAATCATAGAATGAAAATTGATAATGAAAATTGATTTGATATAATCATTAGCGCATATACATAATGAAATAGTGTAAGTCATATTTTATATTTTTGTAAAGAAATAAAGATGTTTATTTATATGATCATACAAGTTAAGCTACACTTTAACAAAACTGACTTTTAGCTACGTTTTTTTTAGTGAAGATTTGAAAATCATCATTAAAGGTCAACTTTTGACCACGATTTCTAAATTTGTCATCAAAGGTCTAACTTTTACTGACATTTTAATGAATCGTCGCTAAAGGAATATCTTTTACGACGATTTACATGAATAATTGAAAAAGAAACAGCCTTTTACGATGTTTTATCAATTTCATTGCAAAATGTTAAGCCTTTGGTGACGATTTTGGTAATCGTCACTAAAAATTGAATTTTTAGTGACGAATTTAATAATTGTAGCAAAAAGTCACCACAACAAGGTAGAATCTAGTTATGTTCTTTTCCTACTTTTTCAAAATTGTTGCTAAAAGTAAGTAATGATTTGAAATCGTTGACCACAATGTTTAAAATCATCACCAAATTATTATGAGGGAAATGAAAATTAAAAAGAAAACAAAAACACTAATCCTCTAAATTAACAACAAAAACGCTTTGTTTCTTTTTTTTATTTCGGGTTATCACTATCTATCATCTAACGAGTCTGTCTTCTACTGTTCAGTGCGAATCTCTTGAAGTTGGTTTCTATCACCATACTCAGAAGATTCCTCTTTGCAAGCATTTTCCTTTCTCCAATGAAAACCCCTTTTGTGTTCAAGTCATCTCCTACCTTCAAAACCCTGAAGACATTGACTTTACACAACCATATATGAAATGGATGTTTCTCATTTAGAGAAGAAAAAGCACAAGAAGGACCAAAATGACTCTGTCCTCAAACCCATCACTGCCTAAGACAGCTCCGACGACTTTATGATCAAACCCTATACTGTCACTCCGGTGATTGACAGCTCCCAGTGGCTAATCTTATTGAAGAACTACGATGGTCTCAATGTTCGTATGGGTCAGTACACTCCGTTTCTGTCCGATCACTTTCCTCTTAAACGACCTAATAAATCACATACACCTTTGAGGGGTACTGTGGTTATTATTCTTTAAATAACTACCAAAGGTAGTTAAGGTTTTTGAATTTAAAACCAATGTACAGAAAGATAAAAAACTTCTCAGTATCTCTTCTTTATTATAGCTTTCACACAAAGAAGATGGTTAAAGATTGTCTGCAATAAAGTTTTCTTTAACTAGTGGAACTACAACAACAATCCAAGTACGTGATTTTTGTTTTGTACGCATATGCAAAGATCCTATTTAACATGATCCATATGATTATGTTCCATCTTAATTATTCTTACATTGGTATTAGAGCAGGTATTTTGTTTTATATATGTATGCTACATCAAGATGTCAAAATCTGTGTTAAACTTTGGCTATTAATTATTTGTGCATAATTATATGAATATTTACACATATCATGAATTTGGATATGCTATGTTTCTTGTTATATTATACTAGGCTCATGAGTTATTTGTCTATATTATACACGATTTGTTTTTTTCTTGTCTCGTTACTTCTCTATCTAGAAGTATTTTTGTTTTTTGCAACACCAAGATAGCAACAATCGATCGAATAAGGTTTGTGTTGTCCTTTAAGAGAGAAGCGTTTCCACTACCATCAGAAGCCAGAATAGATTTAAAAAACAAGAGAGATTAGAACCGTAAAAAAGAGGAAGAACAAGATCTCTCTTATTAAGAATAAATAAGAGGCACGTGGCTTCTCAACTGGGTTGTTTTTGTTGTAGTTTTTGGATATATGTGTCATAATAACCAAGAATGGGTTAAGGTATTGGGCAGTAATGATATGTAGAGAAAGGGTTAAATTTTTGTAATCCAAAGTGATAATAACCTTTTGGGCTAGCAAACAATGAATAGGTCATATCTATGTGACGCCTTATGGGCTATGACTTAGGCCCATAATATATGACTTTCTTTCATTAGGATTGAAGGCTTAGGCCTTAATAACCATATCGAGGTTGGGCTAGACCTTAATATCAATATTGATGTTTTAAATTAAATGTAAAATAAAGAATTAGAAATAAGTTTTTTAATTTACACAAATTAATTAATTTAGCTAAATTAGTTTCTAATTAAAATAAAATATTAGAAGTTATTTTTTAATAAAATTAAACTAATTTGTTTAGTTAAAATAAACCTAGAAATAAGTTTCTAAAACCAACAAAATCATAAATAAGTTTTA
>JAOQML010024739.1:0-11508 GCA_027568935.1 Erythroxylum urbanii | reverse complement strand
ATGAAAAACTTTTAAAAGTTGAGCATATCGATTGAAATATCAACAACAGTTAAGCGGTGAAAGCTGTCTCCTCACAGAAAGGGACAACGGACAAAAGCTAATTGTGCGAAGGCTCTTTGGACGTACAATGATTGATTAGTAGCAGAGAGATGAAAAGGTCACGGTGATTACGATGTAACGATGGGTGAAAATAACATATCTTAACTCACATTGAAAATGATTATGCTTCTCAAATTATAAATTATTTCTCGAGTTTTGGTTCATGGTAAAAAGAATGAGATAACGAAGGGAATTGAAGCTCCAAAGAAAATCAGAATTTTCATTAAGTTGGATCCTAATATTTAATAATTTATAAAAATGGAAGTGACTTCTTAATTGATAGAATCGGCATGATTATGTCAATTATAATGTAAAAAATCTTTTTATAACTTAACTCGTGAGTATTTTGAGAATTTATGACTTTCAAAAACCCTAAATTTCCAAATTTGTGGCAACTCTGGTCTCTCCATTTATTCTCTTTTTTGTCGCAACTTTTGTCTCTGTCACGACTTTCGTTTCGTCTTGCTCTCTTTTAACATTTTCATTATTTATTGGAATAATTGGTACATGTGCATCAATCCGGTGATGGAGGTTATTCAATAGCATCATATGATAAACCCGCATAAGTAATTATAAAAACTATTTACTTTTTCTTATGAAAATAGTTAAATTGACAATGCATTTCTTGAATTTAATGTGTAAATAATAGAAATGAATAATCAGGTTTCAAATACTGTAACATAATATCTAGACAAGAAGCCTTAGATTTAAAAAGAATCTAAGCATAATATCTAAACAAATACAATATCAGATTTTTAAAAGAAGGGTAACCCAAAAGAGAGTTGTTCAATCATCACAAAAACAACTATCACAATCGAGTATGCATCGACTAATTTATCTATGTTTGAATGAATAAACTATGTGTTCTGTTTTGTTATTGGTATAAATACATAGACCATATTTTGTGTTTTGTTAACACACGATATTTTAAGTTATTGCTTATGCAATATACATTTTTGTTTGCTGTGATTATGATGGAAAGTTTGGCTGCTTCTTCATATAATATATCCAGTTAAAATGTTTTACTTTCGTAATTTATTTTCAAAATAACAATAAACAACTATTTGTTGACATGAAAATTCAACAAAATTCCAAGAAGAGAAATCAAAAGGTAGAGAAATAAGAATTGAAAAATCAAATATATTTATTAATAATTTATACTCCACAATCAAATTAAGATAATTAATAATCGACATCTACTTTTGTACTCCCATAAAAATATCAGCAACACTTGTAAAAACATATACTAATATTTGAATCCTAATTCTTTTGTGCCTTTCAACAACAAAACAAAATCGACTTTTATGTTTTTCAATTTTTCTTCAACTTTTTTAGTTTTCTTTAAAACGACACTTTTTAAAGTGTATTCTTCTCCACGTACGTGATATTTTACATGCCTTCGTGTCACGCTCTTTTTTTTTTTTAAATCTATGTTTTTCTTAGTTTGTTCTTTGAGAAAATTTCTCATCATATCATCTAAGATATCATATTTACTAACTTGCAAGGAAATGAACTCTTATCAGTTAATAATCATAATCTAGCTCAATTTTTATATAAATTTTTAATAATTAAATAATCGTTAAGCAATTCTAAAGTCTCATGGATTATACTTATTTCATAAAATCTTTAATTAAGCATTTAACCCGCAATAATAAATAAGATATTATATATTTTCTTAGATGTGTTTGTAGATGAGGAGAAACCTATTTCTTATATGAGTTGACTCTTTCTAAAAAATGTTTATAATTTAATATTTTAAAATATATGTTTATATTTTATTAAATGAAAACACATCACTTTTATTTTTTTGAACCAAAAAACAGTAAAAAAATTCTTTTATTTAAGAATATATAATAATTTTAAAAAAATTACGAAAAAATCAAACCACATAAAAATTATTTTGTCTTTAATCCAAATACTTGTAAGAGATTACTCACACTCACCTCTTGCTTACCCTGTGAATGGAAAAAAAATACGAGGTATAATTATTGGTGCTTCTTGTTCATTTCATTTTAGTTTTGGTGGAACAATAAAACCCAACTTTCTTGTTTAAGTAAAACTAGCTGGTGGTCACTACACAAATGCACAGTGAGATTTACAAAACGATGATGCCTAGCTGAACTAGAATTTGCTAGGATAATATCAACGGGTTGTTTCTTATATATTTGTAGCATATTGGACAATTGTTTTCGGATCACATGGAAGTATATTTAAATAAAGGGGTAAGATAAATAGTAAAAAAGCATATATGAAAAAGCAAATAATAAGTCAAGAAGTTATTTATAATTTTCTAGTTTATCTTGTGAGATAGCAACCTTAATTAATCATTAGTAAAAGTTACATGCTTAGGTTGTCTTAGATACGGTGAAAAGTTTACGATAATCTGGGCTTTTTGTTGCAGTCATCAATAGGAACAACTGAGGTCGATGTCAATTCTGGTTCAATTTCTTCAAATCTATTGTCAAGACACTATCTAACTCTCGAAGAAGAAACAAGAATTTCTTCTAAAAATATATAAAAACCAAAGTATATGAGTACAAATTAGTTTGGGGTGGAAGGAAAAAAAATCAAAATATGGTAAACAACATAATAAATACAATAAATAGTAGAAAATTATATAATTTGCGCATAGGAACTAATAAGAGATAAAAGTGACCACAAAGGTGAATTTGTATACATTAAAATATAGTTATATAAAATGCCCAGAAGTAAACATTATGAAGTAATTTAAAGGGTGAGATGTAAAGTACTAGTAATAATGAATCTTCATTGAAAGATATATACTTAGATATTGTGAAGTGTGTTTAGAATTCATGATTGTGGTTTTTAGTGCAATCATCACCAAGAAAATTGAAAGTTATCAGTAGTTTTGGTTTATTATTAGCACACAGTTCATTTGATATGTGGGGGGTGAAAAAAGGAGAGTTGAAATAGTTTGATGAATATAAATATGAACAAATGTTTCAATAAATAATGATAGGTACTTGAAATAGTTATGAGTCTCATTTCAGTATTGTCATTATCTCCTTTTACGCTTAAAGTTGAGCCTCCCGCTAATTCAGCATCATCAGTCTGACAGTAATAGATAACAGTGAAGCGTTGCCTTTCGTTCGATGGTTACATGTGAATAGGTTTGACATGAATGAAAGGTTTTTGTTTTTAGGTCAGCATGGACCTTATCAAAAGGAAGTTCAATGCTCTTTTTACCAAAAAGAAAAGTGTAGATCATTAGTAAAATAATAAAGATGTCAAGCTTCACACAATTCCAAAGATGAGACCCATAAAGGAGAACATGAAAAAGGATAATGAGCCACCATGACCATTCCAGAATTCATGTTTTTAATGGCCGTACTACAGGAGATAATAGTCTATAGATAACCCAATAAACAACAACAGAAAAAGGGAAGTAATTATAACCTACAAAAAGACACAAGGCTCCAATTTTTATCTAAATTTCTTACAACTATAGAAGTAATGGGGCTTACTTCCAACATGTTATAAGAAACAAGCCCGCTCCTCATCAACTAGTTTTTTGGCATGTTCTGAGACCTAAAAGGGATATAAATGCTCAACATAGAATAGCGAATACTAACTATAGCTTAAGTATATATACTAAAGGAGAAATCAGTACAACGTATAAAAGCTATTGGGATTTATGTGTTCCTATTTGATCCAGTATGAAGATAGGGCAGAGATAAATGAACATGAGAATAGTAGTATAAGAAAAGTAGAAAACTAAAGGAACTAAGATGAAAAAGATAACGGTTAATTGATCTCCTGAAAGGTCATAGGTAGATAAACAACAGGAAGTAATCAATTGCTAAACTTTGTATCTACTTGACTAATATTAAAAAAAATGTAAAGCTTATTTTTACTTCATAAATATGTCAAAAAAGGAGAAAGAAAGATAAACAAAGGGAGAGGATGATAGTTAGGGACTTATTAACTGCATTACCTGCTTAAGAAAATTTGCTAACTTCTTCACTTATGCTTTTTATTAAAAGAGCTCTCCTTCCCTTTAAGTGAGTTGAACTACTAATGCTTCTACCTGAAATTTAAAAAATGAAACATTTAAGTTAGGAATGGTTCTCTTTTAACTTAAAAGATAGGATAGGCAAAAGCAGATGAGCAAAAAAGCAAACAAATGCTGGCAGTTAGGTATGCGCCCTTCCTCTACTAATGATGTTTGCAAACTAAATTGCTCAATAAGCTTTGAAAAGTTTTGATCGACACTCCTTGATTTTTCTTTTACTTAAGAGTCAATATGACTCCTCTCTGTTTCTCCAACAGACATCCAAATGGATAGGTCTTCTTCTTGTTATGTGGATAACATCGATATCACTGGTTCTGGTCTAGAGGCCATTCGTAAACTTCAAAAATTATTGCCCTCTGGTTTCCACATGAAAGACCTTGGCCAACTCATCTACTCCTTAGGGTTAGAAGTTCATCATAGGCCTCAAGGTATTTTCTTGAATCAACACAAATACATTCAGGATTTAATGAAGTTATTCAGATTCACAAATAATACTTTTACTAAAACTCCAATGGAAGTTAATGTGAAATACCAATGCAATAAAGGCAAGATTTTTAAAGATCCTACTTTATATTGTAAGCTGGTTGGTAGTCTTATTTATCTAACAAAACTAGACATCTTTTATGTTGTTCACACTGTTAGCAAGTTCATGCTATCTCCTTGGCATCTCCACTTATCTACAATTCGACACATCATCTGATACTCTCTTGACATACCTAATTAAAGCCTATTTTTCCCTGTTGGCTCTTCACTTCAACTACAAACCTTTAGGGATATTGATTGGGTTAGTTTCCTGGACACAAGGAAATTTACTACTAGATGGTGTACGTTTCTTGATGATGCTCTTATCTTTTGTAAATGCAAGAAACAAAATTGTGCATCCAATTCATCCAGTGAGGTAGAATACAATGCCATGTCTGATGCCTATTCTGAAATCATTTGGTTATGTGGTCTCCTTACAGAGCTTGATTTTTTGCAACTTCAACCAACTCCATTACATGTTGACAACATTAGTGCTATCCAAATTGCTGTCAACTCCGTCTACCATAAGCGTACAAAGCACATAGAGTTTGACTGCCATTTCATCTAAGAGGCCTATGACTGTCAAGTCATTACCTTGCCTCATATCTCCACTACTCTACAGCTTGAAGACATTTTCACAAAATCCATAACACAACAACGCCATAATTTTTTATTGGTAAATTGATACTTGTAGACTCACCAACGTCAATTTGAGGGGAGACGCCAAAAGATTTAGAATCAACTACTGGTTTATGATTTAGTTAGCTAATTTGTTAATTTAATTAATTTATTCCATGTACTTTCCTATTTAGGTAGTCAAATCTAAGTTAAAGGGAACTGATTTTTAGTTCTTCTTTATTTAGATAGGTCTCCTCATTACGGAGATATGATTTCTTTTTTATATATATATGAATGCTTTCTTATAATAAACACAGATTTTAGTACTCAAAATTCTCTAATAAATACATAATTTTCCAGTAGTATATGTTCTTGTCTAATATTCACATTTGCGTCTAAAACATCCTTAATGAATGGAGGCCTTCAAATTCAAAAATGATGGGCAATTTGACATAAACTGAGTAAATGTCACTTCATATGCACATTCCATGAAGGTTGTAGCAACTGTGCTTTTACCTATACGGACCTTACTTTGTATTTCCACAGGTAAATGTTTCTTATCTTCATTTCTAAATATGAATGAAGAAGTTCTACAAACACAGAAGCAATGACATTCATATTGTAGGAAATTATGACTAAAGAATTTTAAAGTGTTACTTTCTTCTTTGCAATTTTGATCATTTCCCCTAATAGATTCTTTTCAGCAATTTGAAAATGAACAAAATCACCACAGTTTGTTTTTACCATTGTTTCCAAAAGCTGCAAATCAGATTTCATACACAATTAATCAATAGCATTGGCATGATAGACAATAGCTCCACTACTATTAACTTGGTAATCACTACACAAAAAAAGGCACAAGCAAATAATACGAAAACAATCATAAAATGAAATTGTAATCAAATTACAGTCAAAGTCAGTGGCTGCACTCTAGGGTTCTTATGCTGTAACCTTTTCTTCACAGCTTTCACTATGCCTTTTACCACCCTGAGCTATTGAAAACATGCTTATCAATGTACATAAAATTTACACTCATAGAATATGCTTCGAAAACACGTGATCCATAATAATTCAAAAATCACAAATGAAAAATAAAGCAACTAAATAACTGGTTTGATCACCAGTACCAAAATACTACGCTCTACGCTCAATGGATATGTTGTTCCATAAAACAAACTCAAATATTGGTTCACTAAAAGGATTATAACCTAAACATCCTCCCTACGAGAAAATTTCCGTATAGATTTAATACACCAATATTAGATTTGTTTGTTCCTTCATTTTCATAATCTACAGATTATCATCTTATCAAACATAAGGCTACGTAAAACAAAAATTCAATTAGAAATCCACACAGAATTTCCTATAACTCCCACAAAACATAAGTATAGCACAAAATTCTCTTGAGAAAATCAAAGAAACAAAAACAAAGATAACAAGAGAATAAGAAGCGAAAGTTATAAAACGAAACCCAGACGTCGACTCCGAAAACAAAATAAAGTGGGAAAACAAACAACAACTCAAAAGAACAAGAACAAAATGAAGAAACAAGTACCAGTGCATAGAATTAACAGAATCGCAGATATCAATTAAGAGAAATTAACAACAAAATGACATCTTAATCTTTAAATTTCCACATATAATGCAACTTCATCTGAGGATTAGGATGCAGAACAATTTTATCACTTGCTAATATTATCATCTTCGAAATGTTTTTCCAGTCAATGGGCGCTTCACCTCACGGAGCCAGAAATGTGCAGTATTTCCTCATCCAAGCTATGAGGAATAGTTGTATCAATAGGATTGTCCATAAAATGAACCATATTTATAGCGCTATGCAATCTAAGTTTACATTTACTAAAATGTGTTCAAGGATACTTCCTGCAGTGTAAATGGCCAATAAAGCTTTTAGCGTGGAGTAATCATGATTAAACCGTCACGTTAATTAAAGGTGAAAGACTTGTAAAGAATTAAGATTCCTTTTGATGCAAAATATGTGAAATAGGGAAGATCAACGAAAAAAAGAACCAAAGTAGCATGAATTGTGCCATTTCAAAGTTAATAGCATAATTATAAGAAAAATACAATATATCACCTTTTAATTACAAATCGGATCAGAGTCCCAACCTTTATTGCATGCTTTTTGTGATATTTGCTAGCATATACACCCTCACCATGTTTCTGAAGACACAAAGTATATCAAATAAGCAATCTTAGATTGAAAACAGATTGATTACCAAGCACATATATATACCTTCTTAAATCTGAATTCATCACGAATATCCCCATTAATTATAATAGCAGATGAAAATTCGAGAACGATTAAGTGAATAGATTCTCGCACAATTTTCACAACTTTACCTTCTGGTAATCATGAAAAAAAACTCATTGTTAATAACAAAGATATTAAAGGCATGTAACAAGTATGTACATAGAGGAATATATGGAATTGTTAATTGCAAAAACAAGAAAAAAAAACAAGGGCAATTACAATATCGGAATCCAAAACAACCTATAAGCATGTCTGGTTTAGGGGAGAAAATCAACAGGTTTGCTTGTAGTCAAATAGAAAAATATGAATGAACCTCATATAGAATCCTCCCATGTTTATTTGGATTATTGACAATATAAGCTAAAGTGACACCATCAAAAGTTTCATTGTACCTGAAACCAAAACCAGAACAAGAACATTAACACAAGTCGTAGTCAAATCCTTTGAGAGGTAGACCCCTTGAGTGACCTTCTGGCCATCCTCTGGATAGCCTTCCGTCATATAAAAGCTACACGTTTGCAATCGCCGAGCTTGGATTCTAGAGAATACGAAGGGATGGTACTAGAAAAAAACTGACTTGATGATCTCCTCGTCTTCCTAGGAGGTTAAAGATGAAATTAGGGGAGAAGGAGTAGAAATGGGAGGAGGACAAATGACCAGGTGATGATCTTCTTTGAGATGATAATTTGGATCAGTGGCGGTACTGTCATCTTAGTCCAAAGCATCGTTGGAGGCTTGTACAATGAAGGACTGAACAAAATCGATGCCAAAGAATCCAAGTAGATAGATGGACGACGCGATGAGGGAGACAATGGCGACAATCTCCCTGAGAGTGACAACATGGAGGGAAGTGGAGTTGCAGATCTTGGCGTAAGAGGATGTTCACTGGAGAAGAGAAAGGAAAGAGCTCTAAAGAGGAAGATGTAATAGTTACTCAGGAGATTCCAAAGGGATCGAGAAATTAGGGGGAGTTTCATAGTTTTCACTTTGAATAAATTGGGTCGTTCGATAAAATGGAGCGATCGATTTAAGACACGTTGGTAGGACGACGAACATCCCCGTTCGCGCTTAATATCATCATCATCACATCCAGTTGAATCTTGCACCAATGCGGCATCTAGGGAGGTCTGATAATGCACAACCTTACCTTACAAAGTAAAGAGACTGTTTCCGGTAGACCCACAGACAAATATGACATAAAGCTTTAAAACAAAAAACTTCAAGTATGTGATGCAAGTTTAGAAGACAAAATAATAATAATAAGAATACTAATACTAATACTAATACTAATACTAATACTAATACTAATACTAATACTAATACTAATACTAATACTAATGCTAATATTAATACTAATACTAATACTAATACTAATAATAAGACAAACAGGAATACAAATATTAAGAAAATAATAAGAATAATAATAATACTAATACTACTACTAATAATAATAAACACGATAAGAATAATAAGAAGAAGAAAAGAAAAGCTTGACCAGCTGATCAAGCAGATGCCCAGTTGGTAAACAAAATGCACACGACGGGGGAATCACATACCAATCAAATCTAAAAAACAGGCAGAAGGAAAAGACATGCAAGAATTAACAAATTAAAAGTAACAGTCAAAACTTATGTAGCAAAAAAACCGAGACAACTAGACAGTGATAGAGATACCGTTTCCAAAGCCTTTCTATACACAGAACCTGGATATAGGTAGTGGGGCTAGAACCATAGGCGAGCTCATTTGTAGATCTTGAAAACTTCACTACTTCACCAAGTGTGAAATTCTATAGTTATATATATATTTACATCAAAATTTTACATTTCCAACAAAAAATGAACTCTAGAATGGGAGGGTGCCTGTAAAATTCCCCAAAAAATATCATAAACTATATACAAAATAAGTTACAAATTGGGAACAAGATTGACTCGATACAATGGTGTTATAATCCTCTCGAGCCAGGTCGGCAAGGCAGTGTTTTGCATTTTTCTTCCTTCAGCTATGATAACGAAGTTGTGATTTTTCACCATTTCTTCCCATTGCTTCAATCTCTACCACACTACCACCATCACCACCACCAAACCTATCATTCCTTCGGTCGGTAAATTCGCCACCTCTACCACTGCAACTACCTCTGCCACCAGAGAACTTGAGCCTGCTACCGCCGCCATTCTAATTATTAAAGCCACCCTAACCACAACCACCATTACCAAACCTTCCCCTATATTGGTCTCTCTGTTGTAATGGAGGCAATGTACTCAATAATTGTGGAAGAAAATTAGATTAAAAGGAAAAATCTTTTATCTAGTCTGAATAAAAACTAAGTCAAATTAAACAAAAATTAATCAAATACAAAACTACATTTTATTTGTTTTTTGGTTCTCTTCTCCATCAACAGGGGGGCATCTATGTGGTTTGATTTCTTTGAAAATAAAACACAGTTGTGGGACCTCAGGTGAAAAATGTACAACTCAAGAAAGAAACAAGACGACCATTTTCCTGGCAGCTTTAGCTGATCAGATAGTATAAGTTGCCTGCCTCAGATCATGCGTCCGAGATGGCAGATTATGAAAGTAAGAACAAAATTCATGTGCATATTATAGAAACAACTCGGTTGTGAAGTCTAAAGCCCAAAATTATTAAAGCAAATGGAAAGATTCAACCTCAGCTGCTTGAGAATCCAATATAATTCCACCGTTCGGAATAGAACTTACAACCCTAGTCGCCATATCCAATATGGTTTTCCGATAATATTCATCTTCCATCTTCTTAAGGAATACAAAAACCTAACATGAAAGCCTCTTCTTCAGCATACGATTTTGAACCACACAGATCTTGAAAGTTAAAACATTATAATATAAGGATTACCCTTTGAAGTAGCGATGGCTCAGAGGAAATGACAATGACGTGATGTTGAAGGAATAAGAAATTGTCTAATTTGTAACTAGCAGTTAGTTAGTTAGTGACAGTTATTGTGTATAAAGTTGTAGTCATGAACGTACGTAATACGCATACAATCAAACCATTCTCTGATCTATATAGTATCTCAATATCTCTCAAGTACTCTCTTCTTTTCTTTCCTGTTACGCTTTCTTTAATCTTTTTCTTTCAATAACTCGTCAGTTCCTCACTGGAACTGATCAAAATAAAAACTCATGTTTGATAGATAACAACTACAATTGGTATCAGAGCATTTCTTTCTTGAGGGACCTGTGAGTGTGTGATTGTGTGAGGAGCTTTCTTGAAGATCCAACGATGACGATTATTGTTGGAGTGATGTGATTTAGAGAAGTTTGTCAGAGATGACTGGGAACTTATCTCAAGGCCTACAGCCTCCAGTGTATAATGGTGAAGGATACGCAGTCTAGGCAATCAAAATGGAAGTGTACATGCAAGGACAGGATCTTTGGGAACCTGTTGAAGATGACTACACCGTTGAGGTGCTTGCAGAGGATGCTACCATACCTCAACTGAGGTGCTTGAGGGAGAGGATTACCAAGAAAGCTCGAGCCCGATCTTGCTTGTATCAGGTGTTAGCTCCCTCCATCTTTACAAGAATTATGAAGATGGATTCAGTAAAGAAAATCTGGGATTTCTTGAAGGAAGAATACCAGGGAGATGAAACAGTTAAGTATATGAAAGTGCTCAACTTTATGAGAGAGTTTGATAGACTACAGATGAAAGATGGTGAGTCTGTCAAAGTGTATGTGGAAAAATTGTGCCAACTAGCTCATCAGATCAGACTTCTTGATGTTGAATTTAAAGATGAAAGAATTGTACAGAAGTTGCTGATCTCGGTTCCAAAGAAGTATGAAGCAACTATTGCTTCTCTAGAAAATTCCAACGACATGTCCAATATTAAGCTAGCTAAAGTTGTAAGTGCTCTGCAAGCACAGGAGCAGAGGCATTTGATGAGGAAGGGTGACACTTCAGAAGGTACTTATAAGGCATCCACAAAGACTGT
>JAOQML010024720.1:0-11508 GCA_027568935.1 Erythroxylum urbanii | reverse complement strand
AAATCTTGTGGGAAAAAATATAATTGTGTGATTTTGGACAAAATTTTGTAAAAGAGAAGAGGGAAAAATATAATAGTTGGAATATTTAGAATGAATTAATAAAATTAGTAACTTAAAATTAACAATGTAAAAATAAAGGAATTTGGAAATGTATATCAACGAAGGAATTAAAAACATAAATGTCAAATTTGTATAGCGGAAAATATAAAATAGTTTAGTAATCGTAAAGAATATTGTTAAATATTAAAATTTGTGGAAAAAAATTAATTTGTGAATATGGAAAAAAATATTGTGCAGAAAATAAGTTTAAATATAAGACATGCAGAAACAAAGTGCACTCATCTTCAAATTCTTCCACCGCCTTTCATGATAACGTACAAGAACAAGTTGTACAATAAAGTTATAATAGGTTAATATGATTAAAAGAACAAATTATCAGGTTTTAGTGTCATTCTTATCACAATATGAAGGACCAACAACATGCAATTCAAATCATTAATTTTTTGCAGGATATGTTTACAATTTTCAATCGAAGGGATTTTACAATTTGAGTTATCCACAAGAATTGCCTGAAGGTCCAGCAAAATTTAGAGGTCTATGGTCTATCCCATTTAGTTGCAATTTACAAATTTCAGACTTTAGGTCCTACTAATAATTGTTGATACTGTCAATTATTGTTAACAATACTCCTGAGGCAAATGTATGTTCTTAGGTAAAATAGCTTTTCTTAATGAAATATTCTGGAAAGCTAGACCCTCCAGAAAGTTTTAGTTTTAAGAATTTTATATTCTCATTATCAAACATTACTCAACTACATTGCCTTCTTATAAAAATTCTATTTTAATATTTAATAGTCATTTGATTTTATTTAAAAATTTTAAATATTTTTTTGTTAAACTTCTGCTTTGATTTGGCATTTTTTGTTCTCGTAATACTTCCAATTTTTGTTTGTACTCTTTTTTGAAAATTTAAAGAAGTATTTTATCAAAGCTGGAAAACTATATACAATCCTATTACAAGGATAATAACAAAACTACGACATCATCGCTATACTATTAGTAAGAGTCATCCAATAACCATATTTCATTCACTAAAGTAACCAAGCCACTCTGAGTTCCGGAATAATAGCCTCTAATTTTCCTTTGGCTATAAGTAACTCTCTAATCAAATTGACAATAGTAGCTATAAGCTCATTCGACTGTTGCTCCACGTCCTAATAAAGACGACAGTTTCGCTCCCTCCATAAGTAATAGATCATCATCTAAAACGACATCCAGATGATGAGATCATCTCTCAACCCAGGTTTGGAAAGCCGTATAACCTCATTCAATACCTCAGCCCATTCAAAGGAAATAATTTGAATCCCTAACAGTTGCAATATTCTGACCAACACCTCTTTAGTATAAAGACGATTAAAAAACAAGTGATTACGACTTTCATTTTCTTGTTTGCACAACACACATATGGGATCATAACTTCCAAACCATCAGTCCTTAGTGCTCAACCGATTTTTAATAGCAAGTTAAAAGAAAATAGCAGATTTAAGATTGAGTACCTGATTCCACACCAAAGCAGCCCAAGGTACTACATCATGCAGCCCCCCTCACAATTCCATGTGCTAATCTGTTTGAAAATTCCCCTCCATGATTTGCCACCCATATCCATTTATCATGCTGATTACGAAGGTGTATACCATTCACATATTGATTAATTAAGTGACCATATTGCAATCCAACAGTCATGATCTCTCTCTACTTAACCATGCAATCGTAGTATCCTTAGGAATTCGATTTCTAAAAACAAGTAAATCATTTCGAAACCACAAAGGGCTAGATTCATTCCAATTATCAAACTAGAAAAACGTATCCTCTCCATTCCCCACATTACTTTTAATGAAAGGATAAATCAAATCTCGTAATTGCAACAAACTTTTAAAAAACCAAGAGTGTTCATACCTCAATTGAACTTGCCAAAAGCTTTGCCTATGAAGGCTTACTTGTGCTTAGTTTAGATTCCTTTTGTCAATTGTGATTAGAACTTTATAATTGTACAAAAGTAAATAGTCTTAAATAATTAAAACAGTCCAAGATATTGCTTGTCTTCACTTCTTTGAAAAGCTTTAGTGTACTTCTTAACTTACGTCACAAATGAGACAGAAACTAAACTGCTATAGTAGAAAAAGATCCAAACTTGGGTTCTGTTTTAGCCAGTATTTGGACGACATAGTTTAAGTGGTTTAACTATGAAATGACCTTATGCCTCAAAACTCAAGCCAACAACTTATAATAAAATACACTTTGAGTGCTTGTTAAGGGATTCGTTACTAAGTGTTAAAAAAGGAACATAAAGTCTTGTGAACTCCTTAAAATCACGAGGAATAGAAGTCTTAGATCCTTTAAATTTAGCCTTCAAAATGTTATTTTAATCAAATTTATTACCGAATTTTGAATTATTAATTTATACAACAATTAATTTTAAATATGTATTTCACGTTTCTGATAATTAAAAAACTATCTTAAAAATTATATTTTTCCATAACTTTTTTCTCATAAATTAGTTTAATTAGAAGTTGAAAAATGTCAATCAAATTGATTCAATCAAAAGTTAAAGAGTTAATTTTTTGATTTTATATTGAGTCAAGTATTCAAATTTGATTAAATTTAAATTTGTACTTAAAAGTCTTTTGAAACTTGATCAATCATAAAAAATTCAATTGATTAAATTCTATCTCGGACTAAAATCTAAAATGTGATATCTCTACTCGTCAATCTGTTAGGCATCAAGTCATTTTCTATCAACAATAAAGACATTAAAGCATCAACTTAAAAATATTTTATCTCATCAATTTTAAATATAAAATTAATGAGAACTTAATATTTAAAACCAATTAAATATATTTTATTTTACAGACACAATCCTCCAACTCTCTGTCTATTCTAGTAATAAAATATTCCCATTACTCTGATTATGCCATGAGTAACTATTAATAGTTCTTCAGATTTTTTTTGAAAGTACAATTTTCAGTCAGAAAGAATTTTATATATTTTGATATTTTCATTTCTTAAACATATACGTGTGCATATATTAACTACGGCTATTTATCAAGGATGTCAATGGGTCGGGCTAGGCCGAGGGTAGCCTCAATCACGGCGGACCATGGGCCTGCCCACTACCCGATCCGCAGATGGGCCGCGCAGCCCGTGACCTGGTCGGCCACAGGCAAGCCGGGCCAAACTTAGCCAGTCTATATTTTTTAATTAAAAAATACAAAAAGACATCGTTTTGGACAAAACGGCGTCGTTTTGGACAAAACGACACTTTTATCGAGCCGACCCGTAGCCTGCCAAACTCGGGCCAAAAATTGGCTGGGCCGAAATTGTCATCCCTACTATTTATATCCCCTTTTCCCATCAGGAACTTAACTATTGATTTGCCTGTGTTCCAAAATGCAACTTAACTACTTGCCAACTTTTAAGACAGAACAGAAGAGACAGGAAGTGAGTGACAAGAAGATTTTAACACAAGGACAAATGGAAAAAGGAAAATAGCAGTAAAACACCAACTATGTGATCCTACGAGATTAAGACACGAAAGACTTGGGAGAATGATGAAGCGGACGTGTATTATATATTATTCCCACCAAACATCATAAGAAAAGAACTAGCAGATACATTTGCACAGTAATGTCTACTTAATTTAAAATTAAGGAGTATATATATAAATGAATGTTGTGTAATTTAAAATTTTGTAGGAAAAAATATAATTTTGTTATTCTAGACAAAATTTTATAAAAGAGAAGAGGAAAAATATAATAGTTGAAATATTTCGAAAGAAGTAATAAAATTAATAAGTTAAAATTAACAATGTAAAAATAAAAAAATTTGGAAATGTATATCAACGAAGGAATTAAAAACATAAATGTCAAATTTGTATAGAGGAAAATATAAAATAGTTTAGTAATTGTAAAAAATATTGCTAAATATTAAATTTTGTGGAAAAAATTAATTTGTAAATATGGAAAAATTATTTCCTAGAAAATAAATTTAAATATAAAACATGCAGAAACTTAAGTAAAAGAAATCGTCATGCTATTTTTTTATAATTCTGATTAAAAAACCCCCAGTGGACAATATGATTAAAGGAACAAATTATCAGGTTTTAGCGCCAGTCTTATCACAATATGAAGGGACCAACAACATGCAATTAAAATCGTCAATTTTTTCCAAGGTATCTTTACAATTTTCAATCGAAGGAATTTTACAATCTGAGTTATACACAAGAACACCCTGAAGATCCAGCAAAATTTGGAGGTCTGTGGTATATACCATTTATCTTCAATTTACAATTTTCAAACATGAGGTCTTATTAATATTTGTTGATATTGTTAATTATTGTTAACAGTATTCCTAAGGCAGATGTATGTCTTTAAGTGGAAATAACTTTTCTTAATGAAATATTATGGAAAGCTAGACCCTTAAGAAACTATCATTGCCATTATGTCTTGCACAAATTTAGCGATTTGGGTGTCCTCCAAATCTTCTCTTTCTGACACATCTTCACTGTCTTTTTGCTCTTCTCTCAACTCTTTTCAACTTCTTACCCACAGTTCAAACCCCAACAGACTCTTAAGATCCTCTTCTGTGACCCCAAAAGTTGCCGCCACAAATTCCGCCACAAAGCTTGTTGTCACGTGGGTCCCAAACCCATAAGCCATCACTCAATTCTTCCTCACTAATGCCATGCTACCCGTTCCTTCATTACTTGACTTTTGTTTGAGCACATCGTTAAGACCCAAGCGAGTGGTGGAGTAGAGTGTTTGTCGAAGAACGGTGGCGGAGAACCCAAAGAACAACGTGGCAACGCCTTCATTACTGTTAGAGGAGATAGCTTTTCTTCCAGTTACAGTGAGCCTAACCACCCCAGGAGTGGTATGGAGGTGCAATGAAGTCATTCTACGAACTCTCTTGACACTAAAGGGAAAGTTTGTCTATGTTTTGTTTGTATTTTTGGGTGGATTAAAGATGAATTCTGGTTCAATTCGGTGTTGTTTGGTGATTCGACTGTGGTCTTATGATGGCACGTGCCGTGCAGATGCCGAAACTGCTCTTTATCACGAGCTGTGGCATGCTTGCGCCAATCCTTTGGTAACCGTTTCTCGAGAAAATGAAAGTGTGTTCTACTTCCCTCAAGGACATATTGAACATGTCCGCTTTATATAATTTGTTTGATTATCATTTGTTTGGTGTCAACCTAGTTATAAGCTATTTAAACAAATTTGGTTTGCGTGCTTATCATTGAGTTTTCATTTTACTTATAAGCCTAAATCATTTGTTATTAATGTGTGGATCAGATGGAGGCGTCCACTAACCAGTCAGCTAACCAGCAAATGCTGGTTTATAACCTTTCGTCAAGGATCCTGTGTTGTATGATCAATGTTATTCTGAAAGTGCGTGATTAGTAGCTTTGACGTTTGATTTACTGGTCTCTACTTAGGGTTAATTGATTTCCAAGTTTGTTTTAGGTTTTGTGATTTCATTTTTTGCTTATCGTGTAATAATAAATTGTAGGCCGAGCCAGATACGAATGAGGTCTTTGCTAAAGTGACGTTACTCCCTAAGGCCAACGTAAGTACTCACTGCATTATGTTTTATGGTATATAATGCATGGTTAAGCATTCGGAGCCAAATTATTCTTATTATATAGTTATCTTATAATGTCAGCAAGATGAGAATGCAGCGGAAAAGGAACCTCCCCCACCTTCTCCACCGAAGTTTCACGTACACTCATTTTGTAAGACTTTTACTGCCTAGATGCTAGTACTCACGGTGGATTGTCAGTTATTAAATGACATGGTGACGAGTGTTTGCCCCCGTTGGTTAGTCACATGCACCTTCTAATAATTATTCACTAATTTTTTGGTGTTTTTTTTCCAAATTAACAACTAGTTCTAAAGTGGAATTAGGTTTCTAATGCGTTGCAGGATATGTCAAGGCAACCTCCAACACAGGAATTGGTTGCCAAGGATTTGCATGGAAACGAATGGAGGTTCTGTCATATATTTCGGGGTAACGAACCTTATGTTTGAGTTTTCCTGCTTCATTGTTTAAGCATATGTTACTACACGAGATTCTTCATGGGTATACAGTATTTGGTTCTTAATTTAGATCCTGATGTTGATGCTAGGTCAATCTAGAAGGTACTTGCTTCAAATTGGATGGAGTGTATTTGTAACTTGTAAACGTCTTGTTGCTGGTGAAATATTTATATTTCTAAGGTCAGTGGTTCTTGCAATACTGTTTATTCCCATCTTCTAGATTCATTATTACCTATACATCACTAATATTTTACTTTAGGATTCGACTTTTAGAGGTGAGAATAGAGAACTTAAAGTTGGTGTCAGAAGATTGATGAAGCAGCAGGGTCACATACCATCATCTCCAGTCACAGTATGCATCTTGATGTGCTTGCCACAACATGGCACTCCATATTGACAGGAAGTATGTTTACAGTATACTACAAGCCTAGGTATCTTTTTAGATTTCTATTTTAGCTTCCTGAGATGATTAACAATTTGAGCTAGAGTTTGCAAGTTTGTTATCTCAAGTTCAACCGCAAGGTCACCCCTACGCCTAAAAAAAGATCACTATTGTAGGGTGGTTCTTGTTAACTTTTTATTAACGTGGTATTAATGTTCTTCTTTTGGTGTTTTGGCATAGGACAAGCCCAGTTGAGTTCATAGTTTCATTTGACCAGTACATGGGGTCCATGATGATTACTTATTCTATAGGTATGAGGTTCAAAAGGAGATTCTCTAGAACAGAGGTACTGATCTCTTCTCCTACAGAAGTTCAAAGTTGTCTATAAATAAACCGCTCATGAAATTTATTAGTTGCGTTATTTTTTCACCAATTTTTTTTGTTAAAGATTTAGTGACACTGTTGTTGGAATTGAAGATGTTGATCCTAACATGTGGCAAGAGTCCAAATGGAGATGCCTCAAGGTAGCACTTAATGATTTACTGCATTACATTCATTCTGACACCTACAATGTCATGTTACTTCCTTTGGCATTTAGGTGAAGTGGGATGAAACATGCAGCATATCTCATCCAAAGAGGGTGTCGCCCTGGAAAATAAAACCTGCAGTGGCTCTTCCTACACTAAATCCCCTGCCAATCCCCATGCCAAAGACATTAATGTCTTCAAGCATATCACTGAAGTTGAAAGAGTATGATGAAAATTTATCAGCAAACCATGGGAATGTAAATGGTCAACTGTGGAGTAATACTAAATGCAATATGTTCATTGAATGCCCCCCACTTTTTTACGGTAGAGTTTATACATTGAATGGAAATGGGTTGATGCCTCCCCCATTATCATCTCATTTTGTTAATCACGATCATTCAAAAGATTTAATGAAGAAGCCAGTACTGATGTAAGGGTATGAGAATGGAAAATCTGTGGATGGAAGTTGCAAACTCTTTGGCATTCCTCTCATCAGCAGTATTATGAGGCCAGAGCCCACTAGGCCTATTAGAAACATGTGGAATGAGCCAATGATTCATACGCACTCCTTGAGTCACCGAAAACGCCCAATTGAATCTAATCACAAGTCAAAACAATCTGGGGGTTCCCAAATGGTTGATAATATTGAACATGAGAAACATTTTGTTTCTACTAATCAATGCACACGAGATGCTAAGGGAAAAGCTCCAAATGTTTCTACGAGGAGTTGTATTAAGGTACTTTCTTTTGTCAAATGCTAAGAGGTTACAAGGAACACCTATGAATTGTGAAAACTTGTTTTCTGTTCTTGGTATCAACAGGTTCACAAGCAAGGAATAGCACTTGGTAGGTCAGTTGACCTTACAAAGTTTAATAACTATGATGAGTTGACTAAGGAATTGGAAAAATTGTTTAAATTTGATGGTGAACTAATGGCATCCACAAAGAATTGGTAGATTTTGTACACTGATGATGAGCGCGATATGATGCTTGTCAGAGATGATCATTGGCTGTAAGGATTATTGCACTCTTTCATTTATTTTCCAATCAGTTCTATTTGAGCTTTTGTTGACATGTAAATTCACTACTTTGCATGAATACTGGCTGCTTTTAACCTATATTAAAGAGAATTTGTTGTCATGGTTCATAAGATTTTCATCTATACTAAAGACGAGGTTCTAAAGATAAATCCAGGGGCCTTAAATTTAAGATGCAATGGAAACTTGCCAGATTCAGATGATATAGACACAATTGAAGTGAAATATCAACTACTGCCTACTGTACATACTTCAGAAGATAGATAGGTGGGTTTATAGGTTGGTTTATTTGCTAAGTATGCTAATTCATCTTGCGTCTTTGCTTATGGAATGGATTTTTTTAACTATCCTACGGATGATGGCTTATGTTTTAGTCTTCTCATGCTAGGAAGTTGAAGGTAGACAGTCGAAGGTATATTGTTAGTTCTTCTTCCAAAGTAAGATAATGTCTTCATAAAAGATTCAGTGAGTCAAATCCAGACTCAAATGTAGACGTTGATGATAGCAATAAGAAACCCAAATTATCCTAGACTTTTTTTGCATTACGTAAAACAATATAAACCATGTAGCTTTTGTAACTTTGATGATTTAATTTCCTTTTTTGAACTATTTCTACTATCCTTATGTGTTTCTAGGTTGTACTTGTTTTATCATTTCTTTTACATTTTTAGATCCTAATTTAATAGTTTTAGGAAACCTAAAAGAAAATAAATTACATATCACAATTCTCCTTATGAAACTCACCCACATTCATTAAATAATTATTTTTAAATTCATACAACTTTCAACATATGAAAACAAATCATTATGTTACTTTTGTTTAGTTTCCTTTTAACATGCGTTCTGTTTCTGTTGCATTTTAATTCCTATGATATAGTTGTTGAATAGATTCCGTAACAACAACAAATTAATAAAATTTTACCCTAAATATTAATGTTGATAACACATTTTACTAATTTGTAAACCACTTTTAATTTTATACGCTTCCTTTTAATCTTATGAAAAATTGTATCTAATATCATAGAATAACATGTCCTTTTAACAATATTATTATGCAAATATAAAAGTAATTACGATAACAGATCAATAGATATTTAATGTACCTATTATGATATCATAATTTATAGTTTTTTCTGATTCTTTTTTTCCAAATATCTTTTAATTCAACGATTAAACTTATCTCTAAAAGTCTCTAATAGCTAAAATCATGAAGCAACTATGATTATTCCATTTGCTTTTATTATTCTGTCAAATTTATATTATTCTAACATTACAATTTCATTCTCCATCTTTAAGAATATCCCAACAAAAAGAAAAATTAATAATAACAAAAAATTATTTTCTCATTTAATAATTAAAGATGCCAAGAATAAATTCAATAAACATAACCTAAGATTTTCAAACTCATAATAATTCATGAACAAAATATCTTTCATAAGCATACCATAATTAACAAGTACATTAACTGAAAGACCATTAAGAAGTATGATAGACACTCACTCCACTTTCCATTCTCTCACGAATTAAAAGGTCACAAATATAAATTCGATATTCATTTCATGTTAAACATCTACTCTTATCTACATTACACTATACATTTACAAATTTTATTTTATTTTTCATTCATAATTTTTATTAACTAATTTTACTAATTCATTTTCAATGTTCTCAATCTTATACTTTTACTCATTGTCTCCCCTAAAATTTTATCCATATTAACAAATGTTAATTTATTCCTACAAATTTTAAAAATTAACAATATTTATTGATACATATTTAGCCAATCATAAAATAATATATTACGCCTTATGTTCATATACGTTTTTTAAAATTATAATTTTTAAAAAGTTCTGTCGTTTAGAACTTTTCCTATAAACTTTACTAAACTATTTCATCTTTTCTACCATATAAATATCACAATATTCACTAACATATTTCATCTATTTATCTTTTTAGTCCATCAACTATCTATTCATTTTTTACTATAACGACAAAAATTTAAAATTTCTTATTTGAACTACTTATTTTATTCATTCATTTGAAATAATCTAACTATTATATTTTTTTTGAACAAAATTTAAACTTCAATCTCACAATTCTATTTTTCCCCTTAAAATTTTGGACTAGAATATATTAATTGATGTAATACTCTTTAATTTTAAGTTAAGTGGGCATAGTAGCATGGATTACGACTGCGCATTTGCGCAGTGTGATAAAATCACTCATACTCCACCAATCTCTACTCAAATTCGACAAGAATGCATGAAAAATTTGAAGATAGAAGGTGTACATAGGTTGGTGTCTGAAGAGCATCAAAGAGACAAGCTCTTGAAGCTTCACAGTATGACATAAACAAATGAGCCTCATTAAGACATACCCACGTGATACATTCAAATCAGAAGCTAATGGATCAAAGCAGTGTCGTATTACTCAAGCCACTGAACTCAATACACAGTCGTTTGATAATAAATCAGAGGCTTTACACAAAACGCACAGCTTCATTAAAAAAGAAGAATAGAGACGTTAAAGAAGCAAGTGACAAAACACAGGTTACAAGCCACAATGCACAGCAGAGGATTAATGAGTCACGTGGGATGCACATGGGCACCATTTGAAACATGCAAATTTGTCCAGAAGTCTTCATCTTCCTCAGCTATAAAAAGGACGCAACACCAGTATCAGTCAACACACAACACAGAAACTTCGAATTTTCATTACATTGTATTCACAATCTATAAGTGAGAAAAATCAGAGTGAAAAACTATCAGAGAGTGCTAGAGTACCATTGTTTTAGGTACTGGTGAGTTTGAGAGACTCCTTTTTGCAGGTGTTCTACAGAACACTCAATCTCTGTATTTTGTTCACTTCTTCTTCCTCATTAGTAAATTCTTCCACCACTACCAAGTGGGAACCTTGGATGTAGATAGTGATTCACTATCGAACCAAGTAAAATCTGGTCTCTTTAATTTTCTGCAAGTTTATGATTTCTGCAAAGATTAACAATCTTTATCAGTTCTTGTGTTTAAAGAACAACAGTAAAGCAATTACATCCCAACAGAAGTGGTATCAGAGCATTCAAGACCTCCTGGGGCATTTCTTGGACACTTCAAGCATCAAAGATTCATCAAGAAAGTCAGTAAATGAAAGTCTTTAGATTCTTTATTCTACAGTAAGCGTGGTAGGCAAGGAAATGGACATATTTTCTGGTAAAGAAGACTTTACCATCTGGAAACTCCAGATGCAAGCTCTACTTGAGTCATATGACTACTATGGTGCTATAGATGATCAGTATGACTTAGAGACTGATCCTATAAAGAAGCTTAAAATGCAAAGACTTGCACATTGCAAGTTAATGCTTCACTTATCACCAACAGTGATAAGAAAAGTACAAAATTGTAACACTGCACAGAAGCTTTGGGTCAAACTTGATGAGTTGTATGCCAAAAAGTGTCTTCCTAACAAGATGAC
>JAOQML010024681.1:0-11510 GCA_027568935.1 Erythroxylum urbanii | reverse complement strand
CTAGAAAAGGGTTTAGTTGTTCATGGCTAACATGAGAACACAACAAAATAACATGAAAACTGTAATAACAATGGTGGTTGGCGGCTGAATACTCAAAACTAGAGAAGGAAGAGAGCGTGCAATTTCCTTATGCCCTAAGGTATTTATATCCTCTCCAATTTGTAACCCTAGCCAAAATTAGGAAAGATTTCCTAATTAATCTTCAAGTAGGACTATTTATTCTGGCTTCCCAGTTTGTATTCGGCGTCTCCAACAAAGATCCAGCCCAAGATAGATGACAATTTGGCTTAAAAACTCGTCCATAAATTATGCCCAGTTCTTGCTCGATACGACATGGTCATGTTGTATCTGTTTCCAGTACGTAGCTTCTCCAAAATAGCCCAAATCTCTTACATTACGACTCCAATCCCCACTTTGGTCTCCTGTACATATAACAAACATAAACACATAGAAAAACGCACAAATAATAAACAGACACATGCAAAATGAATGCAAACTATCCTATAAACCATGCATGAAATGCAACCTATCAAATAACCCCACACTTAAACAACTTGTCCTCAAGTGTTCAATCCATTCAAAACCTCAAGGCTTCCAACCTCTCATCACCATTCTTTCTCCCATACCTAACACTTCATAAACCAACAAATACAATCATAGAATCAAATAAACAATACATGAACGATCGATCTCCTAATTAATTAGGAATGTTAACCACTTCGACATTACCCTATAGAAAGCAATAACACCCACACCCTTTCCGATTTCGCTCAACACTCATGTAGAATTTTTGGGTTTAGTGTTTCTCTCAAAATCAATGCATAGTAGTCCTTTCCATAACCCTGACATAGAGTCCAATCTCTACCACTAGCTCAGATTTAAAAACCCACATCGATCGACTAGGTCTTTTAAAGGCTTGTACTGTGGCTATTGGGGTTTAACAAAGAAAAACTAAGAGGAGCAAAGTATGTACCAAGTAACACATATCTCATATGATACATATTGCCATAGAATTTATCACAAGTTGGCCAAACCATTCCTTCCTATCTAATTATCATTCTCCATTCATTCATCAAGGTTTTTCTCATAAATCATGACTTAGCAAGTTTCAACATTAATTTAAAGTTCAGAGCATCAAACTCGCTTTTAAAATTGTTTCAGGGGAAGAAAACATTTTTGAATCTAAATATATATATTTATATATATTTTTTCTTTTTCTTTTCTTTTCCTTTTTTTAGCCTTATTTTCTCCTCCTCGAATTGTTTTCTAACTCTCAAGCCTGACACCATGCAACAACTAGGAGCATGATGTAAACATTATACACATGAAGGATATGATTTAACAAAATAAATACATGTTACTTAGCAATTCCTCTTAGTTGGGTGTCAAATTCTGGGCCTAAAGAAGAAAAAAAAGGATAAGCTGGTTTTAACATAAGGACAAAGAAAGGTCTTAGACTCAAACGGGGACTACAAGGGATAATTCACTTGGTGGGATACTCAAAGAAATTGGATAGCAAAGGGCAAACAATGCCTTAGTTTCATCTCGATGTACTAAATGTGACTTTGATAGGAACTCAAATGTCAGATTCTGGCAGGGAACACACTATACACACACACACAAAAGAAATATAGAGTATATGTAACGTTGTACTCCCTCTTAAGCGGCTCAAAAATCTCACAGTTAATTTTATGTGGGTGTATATTATTACTCCTATAAGGTGTATTTTGTCGAGGGCCTATTTGATTATGAGTGTATTAGTTGGTTCAAGTTATGCTAGGATGGGAGTCAAAATAGATCAATTAAGCTAAAAACATTTAAAGACTCGAACTTATCAAATCATATTAAGACAAGACTATTTAAGGTGGGATTTACTCTGTTATGCATGTTAACTGATGCATGAACATTCAAAAATGAAAATAAATAAACTAACAGGTGCAACTAGTTACCATATGACAATATCGTATCAGCAAGTAGACCCATGCAAAGCAACATAAACAATATATGCAGAAAAGACAAAATGCAATCGCAACTAATATAGCATCACGACATGCACATGTCCTATATCAACACAACATGAAAAATCACAGAAACACCAGCAACAAATTTTTTTTATCAAAAGAAAGCTATTAATTATCAAAAGAAAGTAGTCCCCCCACCCCACACTTATAACTTACATTGTCCACAATGTAATCAAAGACAAGACAATATAAATTAAAGGCCTGGAGTAAGGACAAAAATTACTAGGGTCATGGTGACGGAGGAAATGGAGGGGGCTCGCTGCTAAAACAACTATAAAGCTGCCACATTGTGCTCTATCTTATGAACAATGCGCCGTAGATATGTTTGCTTTTGGCGTAATTCAGCAACCTCAGCAACAAGGTCTGCAGGTCAAAAGGTGCGGGCATTTTGTTGGGCTGTATCCCTTATTTAGAAATTGCCATGGACTTCCCTTTTTGGTTTAAACAATTGTGTACCCCACACTTGAACTTTTCACTATGTGTGAAAAAAATTGAACCCCATCTGTGCACCCTAAAACACCTGCCTTGTAGATCATATAAACACTACAAAACAACGGGTAAACTTGGAGCAATTAAAATTTTTGTAGTTGCTGACTGTTATGTGAGCACAGGCATACAACATGCTCATGTCGTAGACCTTCCTTTAAACACTGTCACACATATATCAGTTCCAGACCAAATTTTAAGCACTAAGCACAGAATCAAAAATCGAAATAAATTAAGACAAAATAAATGAGCTAACACAAAACAAAAATCGAAGCTGAAAATCAAAAATTCCTTGGGTTACCTCCCAAGTAGTGCCTTTGTTTAACGCCTTTGGCTCGACGGGGACCACACCTAGTTGTAATCGGGTTTACTTACGTAATGTACTTCAACTAAGCGTGACTTAAATCCTTCATAGAAGGGTTTCAATCTATGTCCATTGACTTTAAAGTTTTTTGAAGTATCCATGCTTTGAATTTCAACGACACCATTATCATAAACTTTTGCAACAACAAATGGGCCAACCCACGTAAAACACAACTTATCTCCAAAAAGTTTAAGAGTAGAGTCAAAGAGAAGTAACTTTTGACCGATTTTAGACCTCTTTTTAGCAATCTTTTTGTCATGAAATGCGTTGGTTTTGGCTTTGTAAATCTTGGCATTTTCATAAGCGTTGTTGCGGATTTCCTCAAGCTCTTGGAGTTGAAGCTTACGTTGCTGCCCTGCCTCATCATAACTTATGTTGCACATTTTCACTGCCCAAAACGCGCGATATTCTATTTCCACGAGCAAGTGACATGTCTTGCCATAGACTAGTCGATAGGGTGACATGTCTAATGGCATCTTGTAAGCAGTTCAATATGCCCACAACGCATCCTCAAGGCGCGCACTCCAATCCTTGCGTGAGGGGTTCACAGTTTTCTCCAAGATGCTCTTGATCTCCCTATTGGACAACTCGGCTTGCCCATTTGTTTGTGGGTGATAAGCGGTTGATGACCTATGAGTGATGCCATATTTCTTAAACAATGCTTCCACAACTCGGTTGCAAAAGTGGGTTCCACGATCACTAATGATAGCTTTCAATATGCCAAACCTAATAAAAATATTAACTTTCACAAAATCGACAACCACTTTAGCATCGTTAGTACGTGTGGCTTTCGCCTTAACCCATTTTGAAACATAATCAACAACAAGTAAAATATATTGATTACCAAAAGACGAGGGGAAAGGTCCCATAAAATCAATGCCCAAATATAAAAAATTTCACAAACTATAACGGGTGTTTGTGGCATCTCATTTCTGCGACCAATATTACCTGTAAATTGGCATCTATCACATGCTTTGCAAAAGGGATATGAATCTCTAATTAAGTCAGGCCAGTAAAATCCAAATTGTAGTACCTTTGTTGCTGTTCTTTGTGGTCCAAAGTGGCCACCACATGCTGACGAATGACATAATTAGAGGATGGAAGGAATCTCTTCCTCGGGTACACATCGCCATATGATTTGATCCAAGCACATCTTCCACAAATATGGATCATCCCAGATGTAATACTTGGCCTCACTCTTCAGTTTATGTCGCTGTGCCCTCATATAATCCCCTGAAAATCCATGCTTTGTCAAAAAATTGACTAGGTCTGCAAACCACGGGTTACAACATGCCCATGTCGTATTGACCCAAAACAGCTGTTCAACGGGAAACTCACCCGGAACCACTTCTTCATACTGGGAATATTTATTTATCTGACTTAGATGGTCAGCTACAAGATTCTCAGCTCCCTCCTTGTCTTTTATCTCAATGTTAAACTCCTGGAGCAACAATACCCATTGAATCAACCTAGGCTTTGCATCTTTTTTGCTCATCAAATATTTCAAAGCCACGTGATCTGAATACACAATCACTTTAGTTTGCATTAAATAGGGTTTGAGTTTTCCCAAAGCAAATACCACAGCGAAGAGCTCCTTTTCAGTGGTTGTGTAGTTCTTTTGAGTTTCATCTAAGGTTCCTGATGCATAGTAAATTACATGTGGATTGCGTCCCACTCTTTGTCTAAGAACAGCTCCAACGGCGTAATTACTTGCATCACACATTATTTCGAATGGTAAATCCCAATCTGGAGCCTTAATTATGGGTGTCGAAACTAACCTCTCCTTCAATGTGTCAAACGCACCATGATATGCATCACTAAACACAAATTTGGCATCTTTTTGTAGAAGACAACTCAAAGGGTGAGATGTCTTTGCAAAATCTTTAATGAACCATCAATAGAAGCTTGCATGGCCAAGAAAAGAACGAACTTCCCGCACACTCATGTGGTAAGGTAAAGATCCAATAACATCTACTTTGGCCTTATCAACTTAAATCCCCTTAGATGAAACTACATATCGTAGGATGATTCCTTGACTAACCATAAAATGGCATTTTTCATAATTCAACACTAAGTTAGTTTCAATGCAACGTTTCAAAATTTTCTCTAAATTCTCTAGACAAGATGCAAAGGAATCACCATATACAGTAAAATCATTCACAAAGACCTCAATTATTTTCTCAACAACGTCAGCAAAAATACTTACCATATACCTTTGGAACGTCACTGGCGCATTGCAGAGTCCGAATGGCATGCACTTATACACGAAGGTACCAAATGGGCATGTGAAAGTTGTCTTTTCTTAGTCCTCAGGTGAACAGGAATTTGATGGAACCCGAAATATCCATCCAGACAGCAATAATAGGTGCGACCTGCAAGTCTCTATAATATTTGATCGATGAATGGCAAAAGGAAGTGATCTTTGCGTGTTGCAGAGTTCAGCTTCCTATAGTCAATGCAAACTTGCCACCTATTCTGAACGCGTGTCGGAACCAACTCCCCTTTATCATTTTTAATCACTGTAATGCTTGTTTTCTTTAGAACAACCTAGGTTGGGCTGACTCATTTGCTATCCAAAATATCATGTATCATATCTGCATCAAATAACTTAAGAATCTCTTTTTTCATGATTTCCATCATCGGAGGATTTAATCGACGTTGTGGCTGTCTACTCCGTTTGTAATCATCCTGAAGAAGTATCCAGTGCATGCAGATAGTTGGACTTATACCTTTGATATCGGCAATAGTCTACCCCATACCTTCCTTGTGATCTCGAAGTACCCGAATCAAACATTCTTCCTCCACTTTACTTAACTCATTTGAAATAATTACTGAAAGTGTGTCTCTAGCACCTAAAAATGCGTATTTAAGGCGAGAGGGTAGTGGCTTAAGCTCCAGATCTAGCAGTTTTACTACAGATGGCAAAATTCAATTTCTAGCAGATACCACATGGTCTTGTCGTATCAACTCTAGTGAACTGCACAACATTATTTCTTCCATCTACATCCGGTTTCCATTCAGATCATTTACTGCATGAAACAAACGATCTGGTAACACCCAATTTTCATCCCAGTTTGCTAACTTTGGAGTCATCAAGTCTTCAGTCAAGGCTACCCATAAGGCATCACAACTACAAAACTGCCAAAATTTTATCAACAAGGGGGACAACACTATTTATGGCAAAAGCAGATGCATAATCACTTCGGTGCTTTATTACTTTATTGATATCAAATTTAATCACAGCACCATCGAATTCCATTGTCATGGTTCCAGCGTGCACATCTATTTTTGTTCTAGATGTTTTAAAAAATGGATGTCTAAAATCATGCTAGAATTTCTAGTATTCCTATCATCCATATTCAACATAAAAAAACAGCCAGAAATACTAATCCATCAACTTGAACCAGGACGTCCTCTAACACCCCTTCTGGAAAGATACTTGATCTATCCACTAAGGTTAAGATAACCCCATTTTGTTTCAAAAGACCCACATTTAAAGAAGTGTAAATAGATAGCGGCATAAAATTAATTGAAGCTCCTAAATCGCACATAGCTTGCTCAATGCCTACTTTACCTATTTTGCATGAGATAGCAAACATACCTGGGTCACGCTCCTTAATGGGTAGCTTACCTTGTAACACTGACGAGATTGATTCTCCCATTAGCACCATCTCGTTAGCACACACCTTATTCATTCATGTGCATAACTCTTTCAAAAATTTACAATACCTGGGTACATGCTTGATTGCAGTCAACAAGGGGATATTGATTTCAACCTTCTTCAAAGTCTCAAACACCTCCATATCATCAGTGGCCCTCTTCTTCTTTGCCAATCTATGAGGGTTAGGCGGTTTCTCAGGGTTAGGCCAGACGATCTTGATGTTTGGGGCTACCTTTTCTGTTTCTGTTGATACGATATGATCATGTCGTTTCACCTATTTCGGGTCTGGTGCCTCCAATTCCTTCCCACTTCGACGTGTGATAGCACTGACATTATGCCTTGGTTTTTCCTCTGGTTGGGAGGGTAACCTACCCTGATTTTCTATTCTTATCATTGCAGAGGCTAGTTGATCTATGCGTGTCTTGAGAGCTCTAATCCTGCTGTCCTTTTCCTCAATAAATTTTGTTAGCAACATCTTTAAATCATCATTGTTACCTTGCCTTGATTGTTGCTGGTACTGTCGAGGTGGATTGTGCTGCCCTTGCTGGTGATTTCCGTTCCCATGCCTCAGATTAGGGTGATCACACCAACCCGTATTATATGTGTTCGATTAAGGATCATATTTTCAATTGTGATTGCTGTAATTACCCATGACATTTACCATTTCATCCTCTTGTAAGGTGGGACATGCATCGATTGGGTGACCTTGAGAAAAACAAAGTCCACATGTTGAAGAAGGTTTGTGGACTTATTGCACAGTGCTAGCATTACCAATAAATTGCTTTTCCAACAAATCAGTTAGTCTTTCTAGTTTAGATTCAAGACTAGAAGACCTTACCTCATGTACTCCTCGCGTGGAAGTATTAGTGCATGTGCTAAACTTTTGCGAATTTGTAGCCATGGCTGATATCAACTCTCGCGCAGCTTGAGGGGTTTTGTTCACTAACGCCCCTCCACTCGCAGCATCAATGACTCTTCTCTCATCTTTTATCAACCCCTCATAAAAATACTGAATAAGGAGTTGTTCAGTAATACCATGATGTGGGCCACGCACACATCTTCTTAAATCTTTCCTAATACTCATATAAAGATTCAGAATCATACTGCTTCACACTACAGATTTCCCTCCTCAAATTCGCAGCTCTAGATGCGGGGAAAAATCTCTCCAAAAATAATTTTGCCATGTCAACCCACGTATTAACTGAACCAGGAGGTAGATAAAATAACCATTCTTTCGCAACACTCTCAAGAGAAAATGGAAACGCACGAAGCTTGATCTGATTTTCTGTAACTCCTCGTGGTTTAAACCCAGAACAAGTCACATGAAATTGCTTCAAATGTCGATTTGGGTCTTCAGTCTGTAACCCATGGAATTTCGGTAGCAACTGAATAAGTACAGACTTTAACTCAAACCCATCATCCCCAGTCGGATACTGAATGCACAGGAGTTGGGTGTTCACAGGTGGTGCAAGCATCTCTCGCAGTGTCTCAAGATGTGCCTCTGCTATGTCTAGTTCTGAATAGGAATTTGAACAAGACGAAGATAGAGCTATCTGTTCTTGTTCTGGTGGTGGCGCAGGAACTGTTGTGGGTTGTTACCTATACAGTCTAGCTTCCTTACTTAGTTTTTTAGCAGTTTTCTCTATCTCAGGATCAAACGGAAGTTTACCTGCAGAAGAGGAAGGCTGCATACAAAACGCTAGAAAAGAAGTTAGAAACACAATTAAATAACTCTTTACACACAATTCCCCGACAACAACGCCAAAATTTGATAGGTTGTCAAACTACCAAAAATAAAAATGAATTTCCAATTCTCCAAAGACTAGGTAGCTAGTGGTGAATCGGGTCGAATCTGCAGGGAATTAATGCAGAGTTACTCAAGTGCTCAGAAAATAACAGATTAAAGAATTGATATTGCAGGAGATGTAAATAAAAATAAAAGCAATGCAGAAAATTAAAGGAGAGCTACAGTGACAGATACGACATGAGCATGTTGTATTGACACAAAACAGACCTGGACAGTAAATAATAAAACGAGATTAAAACGCAATGGGTGAAAACCTAGCCAAGGTACTCTTCAATTCAGCCTAGAAATTTGATCATTGACATCATAAGATAAATTAGACAATTCAGATAGACAAAGTTATAGCCAAAGGTGACGCACTCATTAACCAATCTTTTCTTACTTTATCAGTAACTCTAAGAAATGCCCTGACAAGTTACTTCCCTAATCTAAAGATAACCCCCAGGAAACACCTTAACAAGATTAATCTCTAGTTACATTAAGAATGAAAAAGACCCTTTTCCTAACCAATAAATTCATAAACGTCGTAATCTATTAAGTCAGATTATTTAATTCCATCGATTTTACCACCAACATACATCGTTCACAAGATAAAACCAATTCACTACTTTGATAGAATAATATCCAGGACAATACTATCATATTCAGCAATTTATCACTTAATCAATCACACAACTCGTGACATTGCACAATAAACTAAGTAATAATAGATCTCGTTCAAGTACGAAAATTAAATAAATATCTTAATTGCATAAACAAATAAAAACATAGTCTAACAAATCATCCATGGCTGAATATCCAAAAACCCTGACTAGAAAAAGGTTTAGTTGTTCATAACTAACATAAGAACATAAGATACCATAGAGTTCATCTTGTCTTCACAACAAAATAACATAAAGACTGCAATAACAATGGTGACTGGTGTCTGAATACTGAAAACAGGAGAAGGAAGAGAGGACCCCCTTTTCTTCTGCCCAAAGGTATTTATATCCTTTCCAATTCGTAACCTAGCCAAAGTTAGGAGAGATTTCCTAATTAATCTTCAAGTAAGACTCTTCATTCTAGCTTCCCATCTTGTATTCCTCATCTCCAACAAAGATCCAACCCAAAATAGATGACAATTAGGCTTAAAAACTCTTCCATAAATTCTGCCCAGTTCTTGCCCGATACGACATGGTTATGTCATATCTGCTCCCAGCACGTAGCTTCTCCAAAAACAGCTCAAATCTCCTACATTACCACTCCAATCCCCACTTTGGTCTCCTACACACATAACAAACACAAAAGCACACAAAAACGCATAAATAATAAACAAACACATGCAAAATGAAAGCAAACTATCCTAGAAATCATGCATGAAATGCAACCTATCACGCAATATGAAAATGAAAGTCTATATGAAGCGTGGGAGTGATTTCGAGATATATTGACATAGTGTCCTAGTCATGGGTTCTCCATATGGCAGCAGGTTAACACTTTGTATACAGGAATGACCCCATCGACTAGGAGTGCCATAGATGTTGTAGCAGGAGGTAGTTTAATAAAAAAGACACCATATCAGGTCTACAGGTTGATTGATGAGATGGCCACTAGCAGCTTTTAGTATCATTAAGATAGGCATCCCAGATGACCTACAGGAGCTCGTATAGTAGACAATACAGTGGCTTTATCAGCTCAGATGGATGTTTTGACAAAGAAGCTGGATAATCTGATGCACAGTATGAGAGGAGGAGCTAGTTCTTCATTGAGGAGTTGTGCCATATGCGAGCATTGTGATGGAGATTCCCATGCATCTCCTGAGTGTCAAGTTGGGATTTGATTTGTCAGAAAATCGATCAAGCACAAGTAGGTAACTTACATTTTAAAGAGAAAGGAATTCTTATGAAAATTGGGTTTAATTTGCTTAAGTGAAGTAACTCCTAAATCAATCCACCGTTACAAGTTTTAGTGCCTAATCCAATTGAAATCCTACACCTTAGCCAAATTTTGTTATTTGATTAAGTTTAGTCGCATTTAGTTCATATCTTGCTTCAAGCATATTTCCTTAATTTGCTTATTTTATTTCATTTTCAAATCAATCAATTCTTGATCGTCTGAGTAATTTTGCATTGTTTAATTTAATTGTCTTACGTTTTGGAATCCCTTGGGTATGATATCAGATTCTTACTGTTTTATATTACTTATCAATGAGGTACGCTTGCCTCTAGTTTGGTCTAGATAGAATTTAATTTGTATTGCTTTGTTTAGACCACAACAACACCTACTTGGGAACTTCATCTCAGCCATTTATAGCAGGTCTTTCAACTTCTTCGAGCACACTACTTATTTCTGAAGTTCTCTAAATGTGCATTTGGGAAGTCTCGAGTGGAATATCTTGGCCACTTCATTTCAGCTACTCTCCATAAATCCTTCCAAAATTCAAGCAATTTTTGATTGGCCAATTCCTATTTCCTTAAAATAACTTCGAGGTTTCCTTGGTTTAGCAAATTATTACAGACAATATGTTCAAAATTATGGCTTACTAGCTTAGCCCCTCACTGCCTTGTTGAAGAAGATAATTTTTGTGGTCTGAACAAGCTACTGTGGCTTTTGATAAACTTAAACAGGCTATAACTTTAACCCCTGTGCTGGCTTTACCCAAATTTGCTAAAACTTTTGTTATTGAAATCGATGCTTCCAGTAAAGGCATCAGTGTTGTACTGTTACAAGAGGGTCATCCAATCTGTTGGAGCCTGATTTTCTTCTTACTATATGTTAGGGATTAATTTTATTATTTTGTTGTGTTTAGGCTTAAATTATAAAGTTTTTGGGGGGTAGAATTTTTTTTAAAGATTGAAGTTATAAAAAGGAGAAATTGAGATTAAATTAGAAGTTTCATATAGTGTTAGTGAAATTGAAAGAACAAAATCTTGTAGGGTTATATTGGGAAGTTCACTTAGGTTATTAAAAGATAAGTCTTGTAAGGAGGGGCATTTTAGACTTTTTGTTTCCTAGTAAATGAAAGAAGGAAAGAAGAATGGGAGTGATTGTCGTGAGTGAGTGTTAAAAGAACAAAGTTCATAAGACAAAGGAGAGTGTGATTTTCGGTGAAGAAAAAGAGAAGAAGAGAAGAAGAGAAAAGTTAGGGTTTTTGCTTTCCATTGTCTTTGGAAAGGTTTTTGAGTGTTTTAACAA
>JAOQML010024671.1:0-11512 GCA_027568935.1 Erythroxylum urbanii | reverse complement strand
CTTCCAAATCAAGAAAGTAAATGTTTTTCAATTGTATTATAAATGTGCATTTATTGCTCTTTGAATGTTTTGAGAAAATGCTATGTGTTTGGTATGTGAATATTGTGTGGAGAATGCGAAAATGAATCTTTTTTGTAATAAATAAATTGCTATGTTTACAAAATCACTTTTCGGTAAAAGTGTCATTTTGGGCAACAAATTTACAAGTTATGAAATACATATTATGTGGGTTTGGTCTGGTCCATTTTGTATGTCAAGTGCACTTTGACTAAAGGCTTCTCCTACCTGCTCGCAGGTGGCATGGAGCTCCCTCAGGGACTCCCTGATGTTTATGACTACACAAAATAACAATGTGGGATTGTGTTACTTCGTTCTGTTCACGAATACACAGGACCATTTTCATGGGAATATGTTTGCTCGTTCTATTTATGGACCTCCCAAACCATTTTGATGTGCTTATGTGTAGGCAAGTTATTGAATCCATGATTTGGTTTGCTTATAACGTGTGATAAATTAAGAATTTGGGAATATGTGTTTCATGATGCATTGTGAATTTCTTTTCAACAGTTTTGCTTGTTACAGATTATGAAATTGTTACCCACGAGCTTTAAGCTCACCCCCCCACCCCATTCCATCCCATCTTCAGGTGATGAGCAAGAGATCGAGTGATCCAGCATAAGGGCATTACTCCGGATTATGCCTATTTTTTATTTTAAGTTATTTTTTGTAAAATAAGGCTTTAGTTGCATTTTGAGCATTTCTTCTTTGAGTAAATTATGTATTTTTAGACTATAACATATTGTGGATTGAAATGCCCACTCAAGCTTTGTAAAAAGTCTTATCTTTTGATGATAATCAAATATGATTGTGTTTTTGCTCATGACTCTCAAGGTTTGTAAATTGCATTTTTTTCAAGTATCAATAAGGGTAAAATTTTGTGATTCAGAATTCTAGGATAAATTTTTATAGTTTTAGGTTGAATCAGATAGAATTGTCTTCTTAAAAGTCGTAGATATTTTTCTTAGCTTTCTATCGGTATAAAGTTTGAAATTGTTGGATTTCGAATGCAAAAGATATGGCCATCAGACAAAGTATAGGTACTAGAAGATGTAGCCATCAAAAGAAGTATAGGTACCAGAAGATATGGCCATCAGACGAAGTATAGGTACTAGAAGATGTGGCCATCAGAAGAAGTATAGGTACCAGAAGATGTGAGGTATCAGACAAAATAGGACACCAAAAGATGTGAGGCACCAGAAGATGTGAGGTATCAGATGAAGTGGGACACCAGAAGATGTGAGGCACCAGAAGATGTGAGATATCAGACGAAATAGGACACCAAAAGATGTGAGAAAGCAGAAGATGTGAGGTATCAGACAAAATAGGACACCAGAAGATGTGAGACACCAGAAGATGTAAGGTATCAGAAGAAATAGGACTCTAAAAGATACGAGGCACTAGAAGATGTGAGGTATTAGACTAAGTGGGACACCAGAAGATGTGAGGTATTAGACGAAATAGGACATCAGAAGATGTGAGGAACCAGAAGATGTGAGGTATCAGATGAAATATGACATCAGAAGATGCGAGGCACTAAAAGATGCGAGGTATCAAACGAAGTGGGACACTAGAATATGTAAGGCACCAGAAGATGTGAGGTATCAGAAGAAATAGGACACCAGAAGATGTGAGGTATCAGATAAAATATGACACCAAAAGATGTGAGGCACCTGAAGATGTGAGGTATCAGATGAATTGGGACACCAGAAGATGTGAGGTATTAGACGAAATAGGACACCAAAAGATGTGAGGAATCAGAAGATGTGAGGTATCAGAGGAAGTGGGAGACCAGAAGATGTGAGGCACCAAAAGATGTGGGGCACTAGAAGATGTAAGGCACCAGAAGATGTGAGGTATCGATGAAGTGAGGCACCAGAAGATGTGAAGTACTAGAAGATGTGAGGTACCAGATGAATTGAGGCATTAGATGAACCATCAGAAGAAGTACTTTTGACCCTCTTGATGGAAACATTCTTCTTCAAAGTTTGCATGAAAGTTGTAGATCTCGAAGTCCTTTTTGAAACCGTCCTAAAATGACCATAATTCGATATCTTTAGTGAAAGTTATGCAAATTGTCTCGAGATAGGTTCAATATGATTGACATAATCATAGTTGACTCTTTTGAAAATAACTTCATCGTCTGACCAAAAACTGAAGTGATTCTTAAACCAATAGATTCTTAACACATTTCTCTACTTCTCCGCAAAATTTTGGTATCTATTGGGGTTGGTTGAAGAAGATTAATGGAAAGAAAGTGGAGGAATCGATTGTAGAAGCATGACATAGTTTTGAGCCTACTTTGACTTTTAATCACATCTTAACCTGTAGAGCTCCGGATGAGACAATTATTATTTCAAAATAAACTAGAGACATGGAGCTGCAATTGTTCTGAAGAAGTTAATTTATGTTTGGCTGTCAGAATGGGTTACGGTTAGAGAGTTCATGGAAATAACTCCACAGGGTAATTCACGAGCTCAGGTTTTATGGCTTTCAGATAGTTGGGCTCTGGAAACAGGGTCCAGCATCTTATGGTATCAGAGTGACTAGGTTTAGGTCCAGAAGGGGGACTAGGTCTAGGAATATCCTAGGCTTTGAATGAGTAGTTTTTAAAATATGAAATGAACATGCATTGTTTTTTTTAAATGAACCTCATGCATTGTTTTGTACTGATTTACATGATTTGAAATTATTTTTTTGAAGTATGAACTAAAAGTTTTTTATGTTTTTAATTAAAGGAGTGAATATGCCACCTCAAAAAAGAACTCGAGGAGCTCTGACTCGATCTAGCTCTCACCAAGGAAGTACGGATGAATCGTATGTCCCGTAAGATGCGAGGATACACTCTGCTCTTGATTCTGAGGCACCTAGTATGTAGCATGAAATGCCATCGTCTCCTTCTCTTACGCCTAATATAGATCCGTAGTTCTTTCAAGCTTTTGCTCAGAATTTCATATAAGTCATGGGCCAAGGGTCACAAGTTCCGATGCCAACTTCGGTGGAGAGGAATGGGCAGTATGATAAGCTCCACAAGTATGGGGCTGTAGATTTTAATGGTACTACTAATCCAGAAGAGGCTGAAGCATGGTTAAAGAGGATTGAGAGAGTCCTACTTCGGATGAAGTGCTCTGATGAAGAGAAATTGGATTATGCAGTGAGCTTGCTGTAAAGGGACGCACTGTATTGGTGGGAATTAGTGCCCTACAGTCAGGTTATGCCTCTGATGTTATCATAGAGAGATTTTGTGGAAGTGCTCAGGAAGAAGTACCTCTCTAGGGTTTATATACAAGAGAAGGCCAAAGAGTTTCTGAATCTCACACAGAGGGATATGAGTGTGAGTGAGTATGAGTTGAAGTTCACTCAGCTTTCTCGATTTGCAGCCAACATTGTGGTGAATGACGAGGACAAATGACGTAAGTTTGAGGGAGGACTTCATTTAGGGATCAAGGAGAAGGTCTTGATCCATAACTTTTGTGACTACCAGCAGTTGGTAGATGCGGCACTTCAGGCCAAGAAACTGGAGAATATCAAGTATGAAGTGAATAAGAAGAGGAAGAACTAGGAGCAGTCTTCTAAGAAGGGAATAAGTGGTCCAATGCTTGAGAGGAGTACAAGGAGCTTCCACACTTAGAGTGAGGTGGGGAGTAACGCCTCTACTAAGAACAAGAAATCAAGTGCAGATTCAGCGTGAACTTCAACTGAGAGAGGTAATAGCAGGGTGCAAAGGAGTAGGTACACGAATCATCAATGTGAGCATTGTGGGAAGTTTCATAATGGAAAATGCTTCAAGTTACCTGGAGCATGCTTTCAATGCGGGGAGAAGGGACACATGATCAGGGAATGTCCCGAGATGACAAGGCACGAAGGGTCGCAGTTGCAAGCTCCAAGGAGAGCAGAAACAGTGGGAACTATGCCAGTCACTGAGGTGTGCGGTTCTGGGGTTGCAAAGAAGGCTATCCCTCTATTTAGGCCAAGGGTTCAGGCACAGGCCAGGGTATTTTCCATGATAAGAGAGGAGGCCGCAGCTGTGCCTAAAGTTGTCACAAGTATGGCTCAATTATTTAATTCTGAAGTATATGTCTTAATTGATTTTGGCTCCACACAATCATTTGTTTCTGCAAGCATGACATTATGTGGTGTGAACTTGGTGCCATTGGAAGATCCATTGATTGTTAGCACTCCTTTAGGGAAGAAGGTGATAATAAGTCAAGTGTATAGAGATTGTGAATTAGTTATTGAGGGTGGTAGACTAGTAGTAGACTTATTGCCACTAGAGCTAAAAGGTCTAGATGTTATACTGGGCATTGATGCCATGGAGAAATATCGTGAAAAGTTAGACTGAGTCTCAAAGAGGTAAAGTTTGACTTTGGCAATGGAGAGAAGGTGACTTTTAGAGGAGACAGAAGAATGCCGCCATTCAGAATGATTTCAGCTTTGTTAGCTGATAGGATGATGAAAAAAGGGTGTAAAGCCTTCTTAGCACACGTCGTGGGTATTGATGTGAATAAAAGAAAGAAAGAAGATTTTCCAATTATGAGGGAGTTTCTTGACATGTTTCCAAAAGACTTACCTGATTTTCCATCAGTAAGGGAAATTAAGTTTACCATCTACTTGATTCTTGGTACCGTATCCATTTCTATATCACCTTATAGAATGGCTCTAGTTGAATTGAAGGAGCTCAAGGAATAGTTGGAAGAGCTGTTAGAGAAGGGGTTTATAAGGTCGAGTTCTTCGCTATAGGGAGCGCCTATTCTATTTGTTAAGAGGAAGGATGGGATATGGAGTATGTGTATTGATTATCGGAGACTCAACAAGGTGACCATTAAGAACAAGTATCCTCTGCCATGAATCGATGATCTGTTTGACTAGTTGCAAAGAGCAAAGGTCTTCTCCAAAATTGATCTCAGGACAGACTATCATCAGCCTAGAATCAGAGAGTCTGATGTGAAAAAGACAGCTTTTAGGACCCGTTATAGGCATTTTGAGTTCCTAGTCATGCCATTTGGATTGACTAATGCTCCGGCTACATTCATGGATTTTATAAAAAGGGTCTTCAAGGAGTATCTAGATCAGTTTGTCATAGTGTTTATCGATGACATTCTGGTTTATTCCAAGAATGAAGAGGAACATGAAAAACATCTTCAAATAGTATTGCAAACACTGAGGGAGAGGGAACTTTATTCCAAATTCAGCAAATGTGAATTTTGGCTTCACGAGGTGATCTTTCTTAGGCATGTGATCTCAAAGGAAGGGGTATATATTGATCCGAGAAAAATTGAAGCAGTGGTGAAGTGGCATGCATCAAAGACAGTTACAGAAGTCAAGAGCTTTATGGGTCTCGCAAGATATTATAGGAGGTTTGTTGAGGAATTCTCCATGATAGCTACTCCAATGACTAAGTTATTAAGGAAAAATCAGAGGTTTATTTGAAGTGATGAATGTCAGAAAAGCTTTGAGGAGCTTAAGCACAGATTGACAAGTGCTCTAATTCTAACTTTGCCTATGCCAGATAAGGGTTATATAGTTTACAGTGATGCTTCAAGGAAGAGTTTGGGATGTGTATTGATGCAGGGAGACAAAGTAATAGCTTATGCCTAGGGAAATTGAAGCCGTATGAGTTGAATTATTCAACCCATGATCTGGAATTGGTAGCAGTAATGTTTGTCCTGAAGATTTAGAGACATTATTTGTATGGAGTTAAAACGAGGATTTTTACAGACCATAAAAGTCTTAAGTACTTATTAAGTCAGAAAGAGTTAAATTTGAGACAGAGAAGGTGGTTAGAGTTACTTAAAGATTATGACTTGTTGATTGAATACCACCCAGGAAAGGCAAATATGGTGGCGGATGCCTTGAGTACGAAATCCTCCATAGCCTATGTTCAGACAATTAATTTTCCATTATTGACAAAGATGGCTAAGCTGAAGATAAGTTTGATACAGGAGGAACCTGACTGGATTATGGCAAATTTCAGAGTGAGACCGATGCTTAGAGAGAAAGTTAAGGAGTTGCAGGCACAGGATGCAGAATTGAACAAACTCTGAGAAGAAATTCAGAATGGTAAGAAATCTGAAGTGGTAGTGAGGGATGATGGACTTATGGTTGTAGGCAACCGACTTTGTATTCCAAATTTCTAGGAGGTAAAGGATGAGATACTCGACGAGGAACATAATGCGCCTTATGCTATGCACCCAGGTAGCACCAGAATGTACAAAGATTTGAAAGAGCATTTCTGCTGGAAAGGCATGAAGAGGGATGTAGCAAAATATGCAAGTAAGTGTCTAATGTGTCAGCAAGTCAAGGTTGAACACTAAGAACCTTCGGGCAAGTCAAGGCCATTGCCCATTCCTGAGTAGAAGTGGTAAAGGGTGACTATAGATTTTCTGATAGGTTTGCCCAAGACCAGTAGGAAGCATGATACTATATAGGTTATTATTGATCGTTTGACGAAGTCAGTCCATTTTCTGGCAATTAAACAGACCGATTCTCTGCATGTACTAGCAAAGAAGTATATTGATGAGATAGTGAGACTGCATGGGATTCCAGATTCTATAGTTTCTGACAGATATCCCCGATTTATTTCTAGATTCTGGGGAAGCTTATAGGAGGCTATAAGAACCAAGTTGAATTTTAGCACTTCTTTTCACCCCCAGGCAGATGGTCAATCTGAGAGGACTATTCGGACACTTGAGGGAATGCTCAGGGCATGTGTGATAGATTTCAAAGGAGCTTGGGATGAGCATTTGCCATTGGTCGAATTTGCTTACAATAATTCGTACCATTCGAGCATTCAGATGGCTCCTTATGAAGCACTGTATGGAAGGAGATGTAGAACTCCGATATGCTAGGATGAAGAAGGAGAAAGGAAACTGATAGGGCCAGAATTGGTTCAGATGACAGTTGATAAGGTCAAATTGGTTAAGCAATGGCTTAAAGCTGCATAGGATAGGATGAAGAGTTATACTGATGCACACCGAAAGGAAATGGAGTATAAAGTCGGTGAGAAAGTATTCCTTAAGACATCTCCTTAGAAAGAAATCTTGAGATTTGGTAAGAAAGGCAAGTTAAGCCCATGATATGTGGGTTCTTATGAAATTACTGAGAGAATTAGACCATTGGCCTATAGGTTGGCATTGCCACCAGAATTATCACAGATACATGACATTTTTCATGTGTCCATGTTGAGAAGATATAGATCGGATCCATCCCACATTATTTAGACCACTGAGGTTCAGCTGAGAGATGATCTGAGTTATGAGAAGATTCCAGTGGAGATTCTGGACACTAAGAAAAAGGTCCTCAGGAACAAGACAGTTCAATTGGTCAAAGTCCTATTGAGAAACCATTCTGTGGAAGAGGCCATGTGGGAGCCCTTGGAGGTCATGAGGGAAAAGTATCCACATCTCTTCAACGATTCAGGTAAGACTTTCGAGGACGAAATTCTTTTAAGAGGGGGATAAATGTTAGCCCTCGAATTTTATTTGTTTATTTTTGATAAATACGCATGGTTAGTTTTAATTTGGGGTCTTGCTATACTATTTTTATCTTGGAGTTAATTAGCCTGTTAATGTGGGTAAGATAATATGACATAGGTTAGAGAATTAAAGTTAAGGTGGTAAGTTTGCATAAAGGGTAATTTGGGAAGATCACTTAAGCTTAAAAACCTTAAAGCTTTAAAGGAGGGGCAAAATGGACATTGTGCAAGCATTAAGAGTAGAAAAAGGGAAAAAGAAGACTTGTCTTGTAAATAAGAAGACAAAAACATGAAGGAGAGAGAGAAAGAAGAAGAGAGGTTTCGGTGGAGTTAAAAGAATAGAGCTTTGAAATAGGTCACAATTTTTCTTAGTCTTCAAGAGTGATTTTGGTGTTGTTCAAGAAGGGAAAAAGAAAGAGGAAGGGAAGAGCTCTCTTTAAAGCCAAGAATCTCATTATTTGGTGAGGATTCAAGGTAAGTCGATTTTTTGTATCTCTTGGAGTTTTGAAAGGTTTTTGGTTCAAAGAGCTTAAGAAATATTTGGGTTTAAGGATTCTAGGATCTATTTTGGTGAATGTGCCTTAAAGGTTATTTCAAGTCTGAATTTCTGTTGAATGGGAATTGTGTCTTTTATGAAGAAAATCAAGGAGGGGTTCCGGAGAGGCAAGAGGAGCAAGGGGGAAAGGCATCCTAAATCCAATACCTAAACAAGCAAGGATTTCAAGGTGGGTTACAGTTTTATGATTAAGCAATAGGCCATTAAGGTGTTATTTTACATGATAAAAATAAACAATTTCAACTACTACACGAACATGTATTATAACTCTTTAAATGCCTTGAAAAAGGGTTATGTGTTTTGTATGGGATTATTTCGCTGATGAGTTGTGACAAGAACATGAAAATGATTTTTGACAAGATATTATGTTTGAAAAAGATCAAGTTTCGAAAACTTGCCATCATGGATAACAAGTTACAAGATCATGAAATACATGTTATGTGGGTTTGGTTTGGTCCATTCTGTTGTAAAGTGCACTTAGACTAAAGGTTTCTCCCGCCTGCCCGCTAGTGGGATCAAGCTCCTTCATGGACTCCCTCATGTTTACGACTACACAAAACCACTACATGAGATTGTGCTAGTTCATTTTATTCACGACTTTACAAGATCATTATATGGGAATGTGTTAGTTTATTCTATTTATGGACCATCCAAACCATTGTGATGTGTTTATATGCTGTGAAATGTTAGTAAAATTGATGTATGCATGAATCATATTTGTTCATGAGTTGTTTGATAAAGGAAAAATTTTATGAAACAAGTACTTAATGATTTTTCAAGCAAGATTACTATAGGTTCTAAAATGTAAAATGAAATGAGTTTTGCAAAAGGTTCTGATTGTTCTTAATTATAAACCTGTTACCTACCAGCTTTAAGTTTAACCCCTCCCAATTCTGTCCCATTCAGGTGATGAGCGAGAGCTTATATAAGTCAAGAGTCAAGGCAGCACTCTAGTCTGCATATTTTCTTTGTATTCTTAAGTTAGATTTTTGAGAGAACTCAAGACTTTAACCACATTTCAAGCTTTACTAAATTAAGTGTATTAATATATTGTGCCTTGTAATGTTATTAAAGCTTTGTATAGACTTCTGCAAATTGATATGAATGAAATATATGTATGTTCTGCCCATGATTATGACCGCTGTTGAGCATACACGTTGCATGTGCTGATCAAATAAGTTTGAGGCTTGAGGAGCAGTTGGTGTTTATGTTTGTGTAACCTGTTTCTGGAATGGAACGAATAAGGGTGGTTGAAAAGATTTAAGTCTGCATTAAGGTAGGTTTCAAGAAGAAAACACAGACTTAAGGAATCGTCTGTGCTGACGTCACACATAGACATAAAGGAAAAATATAGAAGAAGAGTGTCGTCTGTAATGATGTCATACCTGGACGCAAATGAAAGACAAACGTAAGAAATATAGACGTAAGGAACATAGACGAGACGTCATAACAAAGACACAAGGAATCATCTATGATGACACGTCATAAGGTAGACGATAGAAAGACAGATGCTAGAAAGGCAGACGATAAGACACAGACGATAGACGGTCAACCCAAACAATAAAAGTCAACTACAAATGATGGAATACAGACAATAGAACACAGACCATAAGTAAACACAGACGATGGGCCAACTGTGGATGATACAAGAAGAAGTTAAGTCAGTATGATTGAACAATCATTTAGTTGGAATTAAACACAGAATTCACTAATCAAGGTTTAAGAAGTGATTATCAAGGATCAAGAAGCAGTTAGAGACTTAGGCTCTAAGTACAAGTCTAGGGACAAAATATTGAAGGAATTAAGATGAAAATCTGCCATGATCAAGGATTGTCCTGGTGAGGGCACTCCACCCTTGTGGGTTACGCATCCAGATGTCACTTAGGACGTTGGCCACGTGTCTCGCAAGGGCGGGGTCTAACAAATTTCTCATAATTGATTGTTGATTGATTTAATTTCTGCATTAGTTATTTGTTTAGAATTATTATAGTTTAGGATGACCTTAGATTTTAAGACTAGATTAGGCTTCCTTGTGGGATCAACACCTTAGGTACTACGCGAACTACCCGTCTGCTTGTGGAATTTACCAAGGTTATAAATATTAAACTTAGCGCATGTAACCTTATGATCAATCGTTGCCTACTTGTCACAATCGTAGGCCTAAGTTATGGCCAAAATTCCCTCCAAAACTCCTCTGTTGTTCTTGATTGACTCTAAACAATAGCAAGCACATCAAGGTACCTTAAAAATATAATATTTAAGCTCAAAGACTTGTATTAACCCATAAAACACTTAAAACATAAATAAATCACAAACTAACACAATTTTAACCTAAACACATACTAAGTGATCGAATTAATGGCTAAACACATATCAAACTGTGCCCTAAAACACGATAAAATTTAACTTATCACATCCCCACACTTCAAAATTTTCTTTTCCTTAAGAAAACAAAACAACAATCAACACAAAATCACAAAAGCACACAATGCAATAATTAGACAATAGCTTTAACTTCATGAAGCAAATTTAATTCTAAATATAATCATTCAAGTTATTCCAAATCATTAACATGCAAAACTCGCGTTTAGTAGCTCTGGACTAAATATACACATTAATCAAAAACCAAATGTCAAGTTTATTCACCCTTTTCAATTGTACACACACATTAATAATTATTTGGTCATTCAAACTTTGTAACTAATCCTAAGCACGTTTTCATGAGAAGTTAAGCTACTCATAAGTTTGGTAGGTTTTTATTATATAACTTTTTTTATTACTTTTTATGGACATAGACCTAGTCTTTTTACATAGAGGCAAACATTGGTAATGAATGTCGATCTAGTTACTTGACTAAGTCATATTTTTATTAAGTTGTTTGGTTGGAAAGTCATTATAGCCTTTTGACGCGAAGGCACACAATTGTGATGCTTGTCGATCTAGTTACTCAGTTACATCATGTTCTCAACTGGCTACTAGCTTTATTCATAACCCGAAGGCCAGAAGAATAGTTATTTATTTAAACTTTACAAACATATATTTTTTAATTAATTCCTACCTTGTTGCTGTAGCTACTTGTTTTCATGAAAAAATACTAGCTAAGCTACTTAGTCGAAAGACTTAAAATCACGAATGAATGTGACAACTTATACGGTGATATTCTAACACTAAATCCTAATTAACTTGCATATTTTAGCTAAAGAACCCAGATCACTAATTTCATGAGGTAATAACTCTTCGCAACCTAATAGATTATGTTTAAAATTAAATCAATTTCATTCCATCTAAGCTATCGATACGTTCACATAATTCATAATATGTAACACACTAATATAACAATATGCAAAGTTCACACTCAAAGCAAAACACACAACCCTTCCCACACTTGAACAACACATTGTCCTCAATGTGAGAAGGAGACAAAC
>JAOQML010024661.1:0-11512 GCA_027568935.1 Erythroxylum urbanii | reverse complement strand
ACCCTCGCGGGGCACGGACTCGGGTATCACTGTCGATATCGGGTTCGGGTTCAGCGGGAGTGGGGTGTTACAATACGCATGCAAGTCCTCTCATCTTGTGTCTTGGGACACATAGATCTCGAGAGTTTTATCCCATGAGTCATGGGAAGAAACCCTCTCTTGGACTAGTCTATGCTAAACCTATTTAGCACTTTATCTATATATGTCGACTGTGAAAGACCTAGCAACTTCCTTGATCTATCTCTATAGATCTTTATTTCTAATATATAAGTTGCTTCTCCAAGGTCTTGCATGGAAAAGTTTTAAGAAAACCAAATTTTGACTGATTGCAAACTTGAGACATCATTTCCTATTAATAATATGTCATCCACATATAATACTAGGAATATAATAGCAGTCCCACCAACCTTCTTGTACACACAAGGTTCATCAGGATTTTGTGAGAAACCAAGCTCTTTGATTGTCTCATCAAATCCGATGTTCCAACTTCTAGATACTTACTTCAATCCATAAATAGATTTTTGAAGCTTGTATACCCTTTTTCCATCTTTGGATACGAAGCTCTTAAATTGTATCAATACACATCCTCAACTATCTTTCCATTTAGGAAAGTCGTGTTCACATTCATTTGCCATATTTCATAATCATAATGAGTAGCAATGGCTAAGAGTATTCTAATGGATTTAAACATGGCTATGGGGCTAAATGTCTCATCATAGTCAACTCCTTATCTTTGACGATATTCTTTAGCTACTAGCCTCGCTTTATAGGTAATCACATTACCATCCATGTCGATTTTCTTCTTGATGATCCACTTGCATCTTATGGGTTCTAACCCTTCGGGTATGTCAACCAAAGTCTATACTTGGTTTTCATATATGGAATCCATTTCGGTCTTCATGGCTTGAAGCTACTTTTCATATTCTAAACTCTTCAGAGCCTTTTCATAGGTTGTAGGCTCATTGTCTTTAATGAGCAATATGTCATTTTGTTCACTTACGAGAAATCCATATCTCTCTGAAACATTATGTATCCTACTTAACCTTAGAACATTTTGTATATTAGAAGGTTCAACTGTTGTCACATCTCTGTGAACAATAATTTTAGGTTTAGGTAGTTAATCTACATTTGTTTGAGCACCATGAACTTCATCAAGTTCAACTTTGCTCCCATTGTTTTCTCTTAGAAGAAACTCTTTCTCTGAAAAGATAGTATGCTTTAAGACAAACACCTTTTGCTCTAAAGCATTATAAAACTGATATCTAATTGTTTCCTTAGGATATCTTATAAATAGACATTTATTAGATTTCACTTCACGCTTGTCTGATTGAATTCGTTTCACATACATTAGACAACCCCAGACTTTCATATAAGAAAGAAAGGGCTTTTTGTTAGTCCGTATCTTATATGGAGTAACAACTGCCTTCAAAGGGACTCTATTTGTCACATAAATAGCAGTCTCGAGTGCATAACCCCAAAAAATTTCGGTGGATTTGCTAAGCCCATTATTGACCTTCCCATGTCAAATAAGGTTTGGTTTCTTCTTTCAGCCACACCATTATGTTGTGATATGTAAGGTGGAGTCCACTGGGATACTATCCCAGTATCTTCGAGATAAGTTAGAAACTCCTCACTTAAGTATTCACCACCTCGATTTGATCGAAATGTCTTAATACTTCTACCAAGTTGTTTCTCTACTTTATGTCTAAATTGTTTGAAAATTTCAAATGCTTCAGGCTTGTATCTTATTAGATACACATACCCATATCGTGAATAATCATCAATAAAGGTAATGAAGTACATAAAACCACCTCTGACATGAATGTACATCGGACCACATACATCAAAATTTATTAGGTTTAATAACCCTTTCATTCTTTCATCCTTTCCTTAAAAAGTAATTTAGTCATCTTGCCTAACAAGCAAGAGTCACATATGTCATATGATTTATAATCAAATGATCCTAAGCTGTCACTCTTATGTAGCTTAATTATGCGTTTCTCACTTATATAGCCAAGTCGACAATGCCATAAGTAAGATGATGTTAAGTTATCTCATTTTTGTCTTTTATTGTCATTGATATTTAAAATTAGATTACACATATCTAATATGTAAATACCATTGCATAATGTAACAGTACCATACAACATTTCATTTAACTTAATTTATCAACCATTGCTTGAAAAAGTTAAATGAACTCCTAATTTATTACGACATGAAACAGATACAATGTTCTTTGTCACAACAGGTACATAATAGCAATTTTACAAAATTAATTCTAGTACACCAGGAAGATACAAAATATATGTTCCTATGACTAATGTAGTAACTCTTGCTCCATTTCCCACAAGTAGGTCAATCTCTCCCTTCTTGAGTAATTTACTTCCCTGAGACCCTGCATATCAACATATATGTGTGAGCCATATCTGGTATCTAATACCCAAATGTTATGATTAGAAATAGTATTAAACTCAATGACAAATAACATACCTGAAGTGGACGGTGGGGCATCTAATGCCTTCTTCTGCTTCAGTGACTCCAGATAAGCTTTGCAATTCCTCTTCCAATGTCCTTCCTTGTTACAATGGAAGCATATCCCCTTTCATGTTGTCTCCTTTGCCTTCTTCTTGGCTACACCTCCCACTAGCTTCTTGGACTTCTTTTTTTTTTCTTTTGGCTCTTCTTTCGAGAACCAAAAGTAGAGTCCACCAGCATCACAGCCTTACTGTCTTTCTTGACAGTTTGCTCTGCTGTTTTGAGTAGATTAATTAGCTCATGTATTGTTGTGGATATTTGGTTCATCCAATAGTTAAGCACGAAGTGTGAATAACTATCAGTCAAACCAGTCAAAATTAGGTCTACACTTAATTTATGATCCATTATAAAACCCAAACTGCCTAACCTCTCAATGTATCCATACATATTCAGCGTATACTATACTGGAGATGATCCCTCAGCCATCTTAAAATGGAAAAGCAACCTCGAGATCTGAAACCTTTCTCATTGAGCTTGCTCATCAAATAATTCCCTTTAGATGGTGGACTATGGTATGAGCATCAATATCCTCATGCTGCTTTTGCAGTTCTGGTGACATAGAGGCCAGTATTATATAGCTAGCCAACTCACTATCATCTAGTACCTTCTTGTAATCTTTCTAATCTTCATCAGATGCATCGGCAGTAGGGGATCGGGAAGTGGTTCATTTAGGACATATCCTAGTTTCTTGGATTTGAGAACAATTCTCAAATCAGTAGCCAATCTAAGAAGTTAGGTCCCATGAGTTTATTGGAGTCTAATAGAGAGCGTAGGTTTTCATTAGATGAAGACATCATGGCAATTTAATAACCTAGAAGAATGAGAGAATGTGTTAGAATGTACACTAATGCATATCAATAAGGACTTTAATCACATGCATTATAGTTCCCACTATTCTTATTCAAATCCATAGCCCTCGCTACAAATTTGAGAAAACTTATAGTTTTCTTAATAGGTCGATATCTGATATCACTAAAAATGACCTTAGGTTTGTCCAACAGGCCACATTAGGTCAATCGGTAGGTATCTTCATACCAATTGCATTCAGTTATGCAACTATCGACTTGTGACATCAACTGTTGAATTAGCACACTCATTGGGATATCAACTCTTGATTTGGATACATCCCATGTATATAACTCAACTTTGCCTCTATCCATATTGACCTTAGGTTTGCCCAACAAATCAACGCTTCTAATTAGACCCACCCATTAATTTGAAAATCTAATTTCTATGGTTTGAACATATTCCTGTAGAGTGGGTTTGCCCAACAACCTAACTCTAAAAGAACTTTAGTTCTTGCCATATCAATGGAAGGCATAAGTCCTAATATTTCGGTTGATGGGTTTGTTCTTTAGTCTCATCAATACTTGGATGATCTTGGATATATATCACATATACAAATTTAGAATATGGATAATTGAATTGAATTAAGCCTATGTCTATAACCACCCTTAAAATGCATCTAATGTATGTATCACATAAAGGAGGTTTAAATGAGGTTGTAACTTAACTATGCATCAAAAGTTCGTGATTCGATTCAACTTTTGAACTGAATCAGTTACTAGAGTTAGTCTCGACTAATTCAAATTATGGAAGTGATTCTATTAGGAACCCTACCCTAAAATTCAATTATTTTGATGTCCAAATTAAACACTTTAATCCTTGTACATATGTCTTTTTCTAGTCACACTAGAAATGCTATACTCTACTTGGATTAATTCTAAATTAATCCCAAGGGTATCCAAAATTTTTGTACATCAATTTGTCATCTATAATATCCTTAGGCCATCTCTAATTTATCTAAACAATTTCGGTACAAGCCAAAATTATCTTGACGGCCAAAATCATCAAGATAAATAAGTTAACCTACTAGACACTAAAAGGATCAATTCGATGTTCGAAAAATTTACACAACCCTAATTTCAAGCACATGCATTAGCATGCTATTACCATCAAAATAATACATTTCTTATCACGTAAGAACTGTATTAAGGTCTTATAACTGAAATACATACACTATAAGTCATTACGTAAGTCAACCACATCAGCTTTCAAAAAGTTGACCAATGTTGACTTTGACTTGATTTATTAATTGAATCAAATTCAATTAATTCTAAAAAAATTCCACAGTCTCATACACATTCTAAATTTGTCTAATAAAAAATTCCATAAACTAATTCCTAGGAATTATCTATTAATTAATTGGAATAAGCTAGCATATCACATGTGTATGACATTTGTCATATTACTTCTAACACTAATTAAATCTTACATCATGCATGCATAATATAATCACTTTAACAACAGGTTTCATGCATCTCATACACGTGATAACATCTCATCTTGCATGTGCATGCATAAAATTTATAAAAAAAATTTTATAAAAATTAATATGGAATTTACAAGCATGTATGTTCATCACATTTCCATAATTTCCCATCACTTTATATATGCATCAGGCTGAAACTAAATTCGTAATAAAATATCAAATGACATTCAATTGCATTTTTCTTTGACAGAAACATAACATAACAACTTATATACATTTCTGTGAAAGAAAATAAGAAAAAAAATTTCTAGAATTATTATGAAAATTTCAAATTTAGCACACGCATTCAGTTTTGAAGAAATTCCCAGAAACCAACATATGAACAACTAGATATTAATTCGAAATAAAAATTGCAACTTCCTTTAACAGAAATATAGCATAACATCTTATAAACATTTCTATGAAAAACAAATCAGAAAAATAATTTTTCTACAATTTACACGAATTATTCCAAATCAACATGGAAGTCCGTCACAACCCAGCAAACACTTTGCACATATTCAATACACATCTAATACATGCATAAACTTGCTCTGGTACCACTTGTTGGGTTTACCATAAACACATGCATCACATGCATAAGAATGTAGTGGAAGTGTTGGAATCTAGATTCTGACATCATGACAACCTGGAAAAGCCAGAATCATTAGACACATGTATATACATATAAAAGAACATGTAATATAAAACTTTTTACCTTTTGTTTCTCCTCCTTCCTTGTTTCTTCTCCTTGTTTGGTTGTTGTAAACATCAAACGTTTCCTTGATCACCTAAGAACACCCAAAGATGAAGAAGAAACAATATGTAAGGGTGATTTGAGCACCAAACTAGATGATTTCAAGTAGATGCTCAAAATGAAGAGAAAGATCACGACTCTTGTTGCATGCAGTTTGATTTATGCAACATTTGCATGAACAAGACTCAAGACACCTCTCTCTCACTCCAAAACTATTATAAAGCCCTTATCCTTTCACTTAAGTGTGTAAGAATTTGTAAAAGCTTCTATACATAAGTAAAGAACTCACTTATGTATCATCTGTCGAGGCTTTAGTCACGATTATGGCCTACTTAAAAATAGTCATACATATTTTATTTTCATCTGATCTTTTATGCCTGTGGCCCTTAGGTGCCTGGTTATTTTATATACTTCAATTAACTCCTAATTTGAGCAAATCATGGATGATTATATGCCACTTGAATTAACTCTTAATTGAACCAAATCATGAAGGGACTCATGATGCCAATTTACTAGAATATAAGTGGATTAACACATGAACTCTTCGATAGTTAATTCTCCAACTTATAAACCTTTCCAGAGACAATTACCGTGCAATTCGTACTTTCATCATACTATACCCACTTGGTTTAAAGTATGAGCTATGTGTCAATTCCCACTAAACTTACTACGTCACATCTAGTCCAAGTTATGATAGTTCTTGCCCTGGGATCTCATTACTCTATGTGTCATTGAAGACATTCTTCATGACACATAACTACTCTAACCAGAGACTCTTGAGTAATGACCTCGACAAGAGGTCATGGGTATCATCTCCTTCTATCAAGAGTGGTGAATCCTTTATTGGCTACCTACTTACCTTCGAATACTAATAGCTGTACTTAATCACCACCCCAATAACAAACTCGTCTTAAGGTAACAAGGAATGATGTCAAAGTACAGGATCAGTATCAAAGATATCCTTGAGTACCTCAAGTCTAAGGATATTTTTACTATTGCTGTAATGAGATTAATCATTGACATTTGATGGATCATCCATATGATAATCTCGTTGCAGGTCATCCGATGCACTTACTACTCTTAGTAAGCATCCATATGTTAACTCTAAACATCTCATTCTTACAGTTTCTGAGATCCACTGTTTGATCAAATCAAGGAGTGTAACATGTGCTAGTCTATCTGGATTAATAATTTCCTGTCTTATTAATCCTATGACTAAGGATCATTTAGATACTAACATAATTGCACATAATAGGAATCTCATTATTATAATCTCATCATGATTTCCTTCATGCTATGTTTTATACCATGGACTTCATTAATTCGATTTAAGATCAACATCAATTTATATATTAACAAATATCAAATTAATGAAAATTATCTTTTGCTTTATTAATCAAAATAAAGTTTATATAAAAAATGCTAAAGGTGATTGCCTTTAGAGCACTACTCTAACACTGGTTACTCGACTAAGTCATGTTTTTCATTAAACTGCTTGGTTAGAACATCATTATAACCTTTTACTCGAAAGCATACATTTTTTATGAGTGTCGATCCAGTTACTCAGCTATATCACATTCTCAATTGGCTACTAGCTTTATTCATAACCTGAAGGCCAGCGGAATAGTTATTTATTATTTTTAAAATTTTTGATTTAATTTTTTATTACCCTCCTCGTTGCTTTAGCTACTCCTTTCCATGAAAAATACTAGTAAAGCTACTTAAGTCAAAAGGCCTTAAATTATGAATGAATGTGACAATTTAGAGGGTGACAAACTCACACTAAATCCTAATTAACCTGCATATTTAGCCAAAGACCCCAATTCACTAATTTTGTGAGCTAATGATTCTTCACAACCTAATAAACTATGTTCAAAATGAAATCAATTCCAATCCATCTAAGCCATTGACACATTCACACAATTCACAAAGTGCAACCTAAAAACTATCATACAATAAGCAAAATTCACATTCAAAGCAAAACACACAACCCTCCTTACACTTAAACAACATAATGTCCTCAATATGAGAAGGGGACAAACAAACACATCAGGAAAAAAAAGAAACATAAATTAAAATAAAACATAAAATAAAATGAAGACTAAATTTAAAAAGAAAGGGGGTTAGAACAAAGCCTGATGGTGATGGAGGCAAGGATGGTGTTAGAGGTGGCAATTGAACACCCTGAGCATTGAAATAACAACGGATACGATGTATATCCTAGCTCTGACGTCATTGAGTTCGGGCCATCTCCTTCATCCTTCTGGAGTTCTCCGCAAGTGTATCTCTAATTACCTTGTTGTTTACAGAGATTGTATCCAGTACTTTCTTCTAGCCTGGTTCTTTTGTTTCTTCTTCTTCCTCGAATTCCTCATTAATGGAATCCTCTTCTTGTTGTTGTTGAGCACTTGAATTTTCTTGAACAACTCTGCTCTTTATATGTGTCTTGGCATTAATATCCTGAAGTTTCATATTATGGGATTTCAGGATTTCAGCTTGCCATAGATTATGATGGTTCATGAATTCAGGAAGGTAGACTGTGAGTCTGTTACACTCAACTCCATAGTGATTAGCTATGGCTGAAACCAAGTAACCCTTTCTTAAGTTATTGCTTCTCTTCTTTCGAGCAACAATAATGGCGTTAAAGATGTGGGTGGTTGTGCAAACTGGGATGCTATGATCTATGTACCACAACATAAAAAGTTCTTTCATTGAACACTTGATGGTTTTTGTTTTGTCAAATGTAGTTTAACACATGAACTTTTGCGTCAACAAGTATTCGTGTCTCTTAATGTTGTTGTTGTGTGCGTTCTTAGCCTTGAAATGCTCTAACCTAGTTAGTTCAGTCCAGTAGGGGTTGACACAAAATTCATCGTGCTGATCTACTACGGAAGACTTAGGGAAACCATAAATTTCATACAAAGTTTCATAATTAAGCCTGTAAGGTTGTCCCCGTAACCTAAACCACAATTCCCTAGGTTTGTTTGATTCGTATTGAAGGGATGTAAAAAATTCCAAGGTAACTTCTTTGTAACCTAAGAATTGAAATTGAATGAACTTACCCTATTGAATTTTTTTTGCTAAAGTTTTGACCTTATCTCGCAATTCTAACCTATCTAAAGTTTCAAAATGAAAATATTTTGGAACAATAATTTGTTTATTGTGAAGAGAGTGGAAACGGGTACCTTCTTCATTTGAGAAGATCGAAAAAGGTGCTCCGTAATCGGCCGTTCTGTTTCTTTTCCCTCGTCCTGAGACAGTTTTGCCCCGCTGATTGATCTTTCCTTATTGTTTACTTGATGCGCAGCATACTAGCTTGCGAGTCTGTAGAAGTTGGAAGAAATTTGGAAGTTTGAAATTTGATTAAAGAGAAGTGAGACTGTTTGGAGGTTTAAAGCTTAGAGAGATAAACTAAAAATAAAAGTGAGTGAAGAAGTAAAGTTAGAAATGAATGTATAGGTGATTGGAGGGTAAAATGGTAAAAATTGAAAATGACATTCATATGCTTCTATTTTTACCCTGCTGTAGGCCACGATCATGGCCTATAATTTTCCACCATTTTTTATTTTTATTTTTCCTTTTGTTCTTCTTCACTTTCTGAAGTCAATTATTAACTCTTTGTGGCCCTTTCACCTATCTTTATGTACGTCATCGATCATAAAATTCATATCGAAGTCTTATGCCTTCCTGATTTTATCTGGAAACGAAATAACCTAACTACAAAATCCAAACTTTCTAAAACCAATCAAAAGAAATAAAATTTCATGGGTTGCTTCCCATGTAGCACTTCTTTTAACGTTGCTAGCTCGATGCTCTTCTTTTGCTCAAGGTGGTTCAAATGCTTGGTGCAATGGTAGTGCAGTCACTGATCTCAGAATTTTCACTTGAGTTACCATGCCCTAGATTCCACCTTCCTACCTTCCTTATGATTCTCATTCCTTTGCCTTCTTCTACGAGATCGTTTCTTTCTTAATGCATTCCTAGGATTCTTAATATCTTCCCATTCTCCTCGAGGCTCGGTTTCCTTGATATTAGTTAGAGGTAAAGGAGAACTGTTATCTTTCTTTGACACTTTGAAGGTTATTTGTTGTTTCCTACCGTTAGAGTTAGTTCACCCCATAAATGTCAATTATTGAGCGAGCAATGGCAAGGAACGGTAGTCCAAGGACTATAGGGGTTTTCATATCTTCTCTAATATCCAATATATAGAAATCTATAGGAAAGATAAATTTATCAATTTGCACTTACACATCCTTAATAATCCCCTTCGATTGATGAACTATTATGTCGGCAATTTTTACTAACATCTTTGTGGGTTCTAACTCTCCTAACCTTAACTTCTGACTAAAGGTATAAGGCATCATATTGATACTTGCTCCCAAACCCGCGAATGCCCTGTCTATGTTGACTTAATTGATACTTTAAGGAATGTAAAAATCCCTTGGGTCCTCTCTCTTCTGTGCTATATTAGGGTTTTCTTCCGATATGTGCTCCTTAACCTTCTTCTTAACTGGTTCCTTTAGTGTGAGCCTCGTTTGTAGTTGTTCTGTTATGTCCTCAACCTTGTTTGATTCAACCTCATTGTTTCCCTACTTGAAATTAACTTATATTGAGCTAAAATAGGGTATGGAATTTCAAGTTAAGGTTCCTTGATTGGCTCAATTACGAGCTCACTTGGAAGGAATTCCATAATTAGTTATCCTTCTCCCTTATCTCTATCTTCATTTGCATGTTCAATTTTCTTTTCCTAGGTCTGAGTGATAGCCATGATCCACTCCTTTGGGTTATACTCGGTATTGCTTGGAGGGGTTCCTATATTCCGAGTGGATATTGCCTCTATTAGTTAACCTACTTAGATTTCCAGCTTGTGTATTAAAGAGGCGTGGTTCTTGGTGACTTGCTCGAATTTGCTTTCAAGCCTCTTGTATGCATCCTCTATGCCTCCAATTTTATCTAAAATCTTATCCAACTTGGATTCCATTGAGCTTGGTTTATCTTATTAGAAGCTTGATTATCCTTGAGGTCTGAACTATCCTCCAGCATTATTTGTCCAAGAGAATTTAGGGTGATTCTTCCACCCAGGGTTATAGGTGTTAGAGTAGGGATTGTTCCCCCCTCCTCGTCCATATTGAGCTCTCATATAATTCACTTGCTTTGGATCACTTTCCTTCATCAAGTAATAGTCCACTGTATCATGGTCCATTTGTCCACAGAGTTCACACTTGAGTTGCATGGCTTTCATCAGAGCTGAGGACGAACCCTTCATGTTGTTGAGTCAAGTTATCAATTTTCACTAGCATTTCCATCAATTGATCAACAGTCACAATTCTTTTTTTGTTCAAGGAATGTAGTAGTTTGTCTACTCTGCTCGTTCATCCATAGGTAGCTATTACTCGCCATCTCCTCTATTATCTCTTCCACTTCATCAACCTTCTTTCTCATCAGTGATCCTCCTAAAGCTGCGTCAATTGTGCCTCTCATATGTGGGGTTACTCCATTATAGAATGTTTACAACAAGAATTCCTTGGGTAAGTTATGGTGTGGGCACTTCCGTTGCAAATCCTTGTATCTTTCCCACATTTCATAGATCGATATCCCATCACTTTGCTAGAAGTTAGTAATTTCCTTGATGATCTTAGTGGTCTTAGTTAGGGGAAAATATTTGTCTAAGTAAGAATGAACTAGCTGATCCCACGTCGTGACATTGGCTAGGTTAAGGGAATGATACCAAACCTTTGCTCTATCTTTAAGGGTAAAAGGGAAAAGCCTAATTCTGACTGCATCTTCCTACATTTGATGCTACTGAAAGGTATCATAGATTTAAAGGAAGTTTGTTGGACCCCGATTTTCTTCTTACTATATGTTGGGGATTAATTTTATTATTTTGTTGTGCTTAGGCTTAAATTATA
>JAOQML010024643.1:0-11513 GCA_027568935.1 Erythroxylum urbanii | reverse complement strand
GATGGTGCCAAAGTTACATTCAATATTAATAATACCATTAAGCATCCTGTTGATTATTGTACAGCTTTTGCTGTTGAATGTATTAACCCCTTGATCGAGAAAGTTCTCGAGTTGTGTGTTGATGATTTTTTGTAGGTTGCGATAACTGATAACATTACTCCTACGAAGCTATCAAAAATTGAGACTGAATGGGTAGTTCTGAGAGGTATGGTCCACGCTGTACATGATTTGCAGGTATTACAGGTTGGGTCTGGCATATTACAGCAGCCACTGAATATTGACGGCAACAAATTACTCCCCTTCATTCTTCAGCAGCCAACATTGGAGCTTAAAGTATTACCTGCGCATCTCAAGTATGTCTTCTTAGGGGAGGCCGAAACATTACTTGTGATTGTTTCCAATCAGTTGAGCGATTTAGAGGAGGAGAAGCTTATCCGTGTCATAAGGGAGAATAAAGAAGCTATTAGATGGTCGATTGCAGACATTAAGGGAATCAGCCCTACCATTTGCATGCATCGAATCCTGTTGGAGGATGATTGTAAACCCAGAAGGTAACCTCAGCATCTATTGAATCCACCAATGATGGAGGTTGTAAAAAAGGAGATACTGAAATTATTGGCTGTAGACATGATCTATAGCAAGTGGGTAAGTCCAACACAGGTAGTTCCTAAAAAAACTGACATTACTATTATTGAAAATGAAAAAGGTGAATTAATACCCACTAGAGTTCAAAATGGGTGGCGTGTATGTATTGATTATAGAAAATTAAATGCTTCTACCCGTAAAGATCATTTTCCTTTACCTTTTATCGATCAAATGCTTGAGAGACTTGCAGGTGGTTCTTATTATTGTTGTTTAGACGGTTATTCAGGCTTTCACCAGATTCATGTAGCGCCTGAAGATCAGGAAAAGATGACATTCACTGGTCTGTTTGGCATTTTTGCTTACAAACGCATGTCATTTGGTCTTTGCAACGCTCTGGCGACATTTCAAAGATGTATGGTAAGTATCTTTTCTGACTAAGTAAAGGAAATTATTGAAGTTTTCATGGATGACTTTACTATGTATGAAAATTCCTTTACATCCTACTTTGAAAATTTAAGTGTTAAACAGATGCATTGAAAAAAAATCTTATTCTTAATTATAAAAAGTGTCATTTCATGGTTGATCAAGGCATCATATTAGGACATATAGTTTCGACTAGGGGCATTGAAGTGGATAGATCAAAAACTGATGTGATTAGCTCGCTGCCTTACCCCACAAATATATGGGAAGTACGTTCTTTTCTTGGTCATATAGGTTTTTACAGGCAATTTATCAGAGATTTTTCAAAGATAACTCATCCAATGAGCAGCCTTCTGCAGAAAGATGTGTCGTTTGAATTCAATAAAGACTGCAAAAAGGCGTTTGATATTTTGAAGGAAAAGCTGGTTACTGTGCTTATCATTAAACCACCGGATTGGGACCTCCCTTTCGAGCTCATGTGCGATGCCAGTAACTACGCTGTAGGAGCAATTCTTGGGCAGAGGGTAGGTCATGACCCTCATGTGATCTATTATGCATCAAAGACGTTAGATAATGCTCATCAAAACTATTCAACTACTAAGAAAGAGATGTTTGCTGTGGTCTTCGCACTAGAGAATTTCATATCATACTTGCTTGGTATGAAGGTGATAGTGTAGTCAAACCATGCTGCTCTTCAGTATTTGATGAGGAAAAAGGATGCCAAGCTAAGACTTATCCAGTGGGCTCTTCTGCTGTAAGAATTTAACATTGAGGTCAGAGATAAAAAGAGAGCAGAAAACCAAGTTGCAGATCACCTAAGTGGGTTGAACAACACCTCTGAAGATGATTTGGTCGTTACTGAGGAGTTTCCTGACAAACAGTTATTCGCGATGACTTCAACATGGCCATGCCGAAACCCATGGTATGTGGATTTGGTCAATTTTATCACCCATAACGGATACCCAGATGGTAGTACATCTGCCCGGTGCCATAAATTGAAGAATGATGCCAGGTATTATATTTGGATGATCCATATTTATGGAAAATGTGTTCTGACCAGATTATGCGAAGGTGCGTACCTGAATCTGAGATTTCCTCCATATTACAATTTTATCATACATCTGCTTGTGGTGGCCATTTCGGCCCTAATAGGATAGCTAGGAAAGTGCTTGAATCTGGTTTCTACTGGCCTGACATTTTTAGAGATTCTTATGCATTTTACAAAGCATGTGACAGGTGTCAAATGACTGGCAACATAGGCCAAACAAATGAAATGCCTCAGACCTCGATTATTGTTTGTGAAATATTTGATGTGTGGGGAATTGATTTCATGGGACCTTTTTCATCGTCATTTGGTTTTTAGTACATTTTGTTAGCCATCGATTATGTTTCGAAATGGGTAGAGGCAAAAGCTACTCGAACTAATGACTCTAAGGTTGTTGTCGATTTTGTGAAGCCTAATATCTTTATCAGGTTCGGCACTCCGAAAGTAATCATTAGTGATCGCAGAACTCATTTCTGCAACAGAGTATTTGCTGTATTGCTGAAGAAATATGGAGTTGTGCACAGGACCTCCATGGCCTACCACCCTCAAACCAATGGATTAGTTGAATTGTCCAATCGAGAGGTAAAGAGTATTTTAGAGAAAACTGTGAATTTCAGCAGGAAAGACTGGAGCTATCATTTGGATGATGTTCTTTGGGCTTACCATACTGCCGACAAAATGCCATTAAATATGTCTCCTTATAGATTTGTTTATGGCAAGGCCTGTCATCTACCAGTAGAAGTTGAGCACCGAGCATTCTGGGCCGTGAAGCAGTGCAACATGAATTTTGATGCTGCTGGACAACAAAGAAAGTTACAAATTCAGGAATTGGAAGAACTATGGGAGCATGCTTTTGACAATGTTGTTACATATAAGGCCAAAACTAAAGCATTTCATGACAAGCAGCTTGCCAAGAAGCAGTTTAAAGTTGAAAAAAAGGTACTTTTATTTAATTCGACTTTGAAACTTTTTGCATGGAAATTGTGATCCAAGTGGATTGGACCTTTTGTAGTAACCAAGATCTATCCTTATGGCACTGTGGATATTCAAAGCATGGAAACGAAAAAAATGTTCAAGGTGAATGGCCATCGTTTGAAGCCATTTTACGAAGGATTTCAGCCCTATTCCATTTGCGTTAATTCTTTAAATGAACCTCCCTATAACTGAATGGGGCCCGTGTCGAGCTAACGACGTTAAACAAACGTGCTTCTTGAAAGGAAACCCAAGGTTTGCTTTCATTTTATTCTTCGCAATTTAATTTTTAGTTGTTCATAATTCTATTAGGTTTCTTGTTTTTCGACATTTTCTTTTTGAAATTTGTTCCAACATTTTGTTGTTATTGGATATCACTTGGTCGCTTGATTTTTGTTATTTTGCAGGACAGTATAGTTTGATCATTGTCATGATGACCAAAAAAAAAGAATAGTTGGGTGATTAAATGGTTTGCGTCAATCAGTAGAAATCAAAGCAAGGTGGTAAGATTGTAATTTTTAACCATTGTTTTAAATCAAGTGTGCGGAAGGTATTTTAGTCTATCCAGATTTACAACCCACAAATGCCCCAAACCCTATTTCGCCGCCCACCCATCCACGCCCAACACCCACAAAACCTATTCGTCACCGCCTCTCCCATCAACACCTAAAACCCACCAAATCTGATGCAGTTCTTGGTTCAAACGTCGTTCACGCATTCAGAGGAATAATCTCACAGCCTACGGCCATGACGAGAATCTTGGCTATGAGGATACCATGGATATCCGTTTGCTCAACCAACTTAAGGGCGGAACGATTTGCTCAGGTCGGTATGTGGACGAATCTTGGTTAACTTACTTTAATTTACAATCTCAGCTTATGTCTTTGGTAGATAATTTAGGATTGGATTTGTTTATGGATTTACAACTGTCTATTTTTTCCAAACTGGTTTGGGATTTTTATACTTCCTTTAAATTTGAAATGCCTATTGATGGTGATATCACTACACCTAGTACTATTTGATTCAGGATTTTACAGTGTCATTTTTCTCTTTCTGTGAATGAATGAAAAGTAGCTTTAGGCTTTGCAACCAAATCTTAGCTTTCTCATTCTTCCTATCTTAACTTTTTTTATGATTATCCTGACTGGTATAATGAGAAAGACACTTATTTTGTGCTATCCGTTGACCCACAAATGTATAATCCTAACTCATCTAAGGCTAACTCTTTGATTGATCCCATGCATAGGATTTTCCATCGCTTTTTAATGTTTAATTTTTTAGGAAAAGCCAATAATATGCATGTGATTTCTAAAACAGAACTCTTTCTTTTATGGTGTGCTCAGAATGGCATGAAAGTTAATATGGGTTATTTTTATATAACACATATTTTATACATCTTGGCACATCGCATACACCTACTGATTTTGGGATCTATGATTACGCTGCTTGTTGTCAAATTGTGTGATTTTAATATTAATCATCATCATCCATTAACCTCAGGACCACCCATCCTAGCCTTGGATATGAGTGCTCTTTGTAATATGCAGGTTACTCGTGCCATAGCCGATGGAGAGTTTTTGATCCCACCCTCTCGAGCTCCATCCATGGTACTTGCAGAACAAATGGAACAGTTGGAGCATCGACAAGACACTTTGGAAAGTTTGCTTAACAAGTTACAATCTCAAGTCACAAAGATTGAACGCAACATCGCCCATTGGTTTAAGTGTAGCGGTCATGGCGACCCACCTTTTCCACCATCACCTTAACGTGTCACTTAGAGAAGCTTTCTCTCACTCTTTCATTTTTATTATTCTTGTCTTTCATTTGCTAACATTAAGGACAATGTTTAGTATAAAGTGTGGGGAGGGGAAAGTTTCACTTGTTTAACTTTGTTTGTTTTATTTGCGTAATTATTGGTTCACGTGTTATGTTTGTTGTTTAATTATTTTGCTAGATTTTGTTGTTTTACAATTTTTGTTTTTCATTTCATACATGCAAAATTTTTTGGAAATCCCCATTGTTCAAAACTGAATTTAACTGCTTTTAAACATGTTTTTATAAACAATCTTGCCTTATTTGTTCAGGAAACTTGAATTGTTTGATACTTTGGCCTAATTGATCTTTTCTTGATCCTATCTTTTTATGACTCGAGTTAGTGTTTGTACTGGAATTAAACAGACTGCTTCAGTTCCTTGTGCCGTTTAGAAAGTAATAGGCATACATGCACACTAAACACAACATGAGATTTTTGAGACATAGAATAAAGAGTGCAACTTTACATGCACTCTAGTTTCCTTTCGGAGAGTGCACACATTTGTCCTCTGCTAGAAACTGACATAAGTTATGTTCAAAACCATATTTAGTACACTAGAATGAAGCTAAGGCATTGTTTTTGCAGCCCCTTGCCGTCCATTTTCTTTCAAAATCCAATCCAAAAAAATTCATATCCTATTTCAACCCCCTTGAGCCTAGACCTTTTCTTTGTTTTAACATAAAAAAACCCTCCATTTTAACCTGTGACTTCTTCTTTCAAGCCCCGACTTTTGCACCTAGTTGAGAAGAATTACCAAGTAGCATATGTAATTATATATCATGTACCAATGTTTAGTCACTTTGAGTAATATCTTAATTGTTCGCTTAATTATGCTTTGTTGATAAAAAGGGGAGAAAATCATGGCTGGCTAAAATGCATTTTTTGGTGCTAGTTTTGAAAAAAAAAAGAAAAAAAGAAGCAAAAAGTCAAAAAAAGAAAAACAACAAAGAGGGAATTATTATGTGAATACATGCATGGGAGGTAGTTTCAGCAGCCTTGGTTCAACTTCATTATTATAATTGAAGTTAAGCGAATGATGGATTTGTAATATGGTATACATGAGTCAAATTAGCTTGACGGTTTAATCTTTTTATTTATGTTGACTTAAAAGTGAAGTTGTTGGCATGTGTCTACTTAGTACTTTTTTTTTGCTCTTCTCAACTCAATTTTCTTGATAACCAACTAGCCCCATTACAACCCATTAAAAGTCCTAGCTGACTAATGTGGCTTTTAAACCTGAGCTAGTGGTAGAGATTTGAACTCGTGTCAGTCCTATGGAAAGAATAGGTTTATGTTGGATTTTTTGAGAGAAACACCAACATCCAAATTTCACATGAGAGAATAAGTGAAACATTACGATGGTGTGGATGTTATTACTTTTTATTTGGGCATTTCTAAAGCGGTTAACATTCCTAATTAATTAGGAGATCAACCTTCATGGGTTTGTTTGTTTAATTCTAGACTTCATACATTAACTTGAGAAGTGATAAGTGCGGTTGAAAGAATTATGATACGATGTTGAAGTGTCTTGATAATTTAAGTTGACTGAATACTTGAGAGCAAGAATTGTTCAAGTGTGGGGAGTTTTGATAACTTGCATTTTGTACATGTTATTTGTGTGTGTTTTATGTTCTTTTGATATGTTTATGTGACGTTTTGCTTGTGTTTCTATGGTAATTCGTGTCTATGTATGTTCTAGGTGATGAAATACCAAGAATTTGGAGTGAATTTGGCTAATTTGGAACTGGATAGAATTTCAATATGACCATGTTGAAGGTGCCGCGATGTTGGCAAATTGCTACCTGCGAATTTCGAATTGATTACCTTGGAATTTGAGCCCAAATGACACAGCCCCCTATACTAGACGAAGTCAAGTTATTTTGTAGCACACTGGAGCCTTATTTTCATATTTTGTTGGGTCCCATTTTGCTTATTGTAAAAATTAAACCTCGATTATAAATAGTCTCATTCTAGGAAATTAGAAAAAGACAAGAATTAGAATTTAGAAAACGGTAGCATCTCTTATACGTGAAAAACATAAAACTCTTCTTTAAGAACAATGTCTTTAGCCATTGCTATGCATGGCTAACTCTTCATCTAGACAAGGTATCTAACGTTCGATTAATGTTATTCGTAAGACTCTTTGGGTTTAATTGCTTTTGTTCATCTCTTATGTTTGTTTGATCTCCGCGCTCTAATCGATTTATTGTCACCGTGTTTGTTGATTAATGAGGCCTGTTAATTGATTGACTTGATGATAAATTGCCGAACAGATTACTGAATCTGTGATTTCTGTCTATCGAAGTGGAGAATTAATTTCAATTAAGAAATTAATGAGATTAAATAATTTAGTCTAAATAGAGTGTGGCTTCTCCGATTTTGTTGGCTAAGACAAAGGTTCATTAGAGTCCACTGCTAACATAGATTATATTTAGCAGAGTTTTACTTAGGAATAGTCTAATTGGTTAGGGTAATAATCTGCGGAGCTTTACTCGGGATTATCAATTAATTAAGAATGGATTGGTTTATATGTGTTGTTTACTGTCTGCTATAACTTTGTCCATAAGAATGAAGTGAATTTATGTTTTTGCTGTAACTTTGTCAAAGCAAGTTCTGAAGGTAGTAACCTAAGGAAGTAACACTCAACAAAGAAATGAAATGACTATAAATGGAATCATGTGGCTCAATCCTCACTTTGGTTCAAATGAAAACCCATTATGCATCTCTACACTACCTCATTGTTCAAATGTCAATTTATGAATAAGCTTATGTAACCAACTACTTTTCATCACTCTATATGGTTCACTTTCTACTTAAGTAGCCTAATCCGAGTTCAAGCATGCATTCAATCTAATTCCAACTAACATGACAGAATTTTATGGCAATATTTATCGGAGTGATTCAAGTACGGTTCTATTGCTAACACAAAGCACATATAATATGCCTAAACATGTATCCTAATTAACAAATGCAAACAATGCAATTAAGAAAGTCAATGACACCTCCCCATGCTTAAAGATCACATTGTCCTTAATGTGACAAAACAACAACCAATAAGGGAAAATGACCTCAAATAAAACAAATAAAAATAATGACACGAAAATAAACAAAAGACATAAAACCACACAAAAGAAAATAAAATCAAACCAAATAGAAATGACAGGAAACCAAACCAAAGAAAATGACACAAATGAAAAGTTTAAGGTAAGAAGTGGCTTATGGAGATGATGGTGCCAATGGTGTAGGCAAAGGAGCTTCAAAGTTATTTCACAGGTAGAAGTTGAGGAACTTTTTTTGCAAGTTGTGTTGCTCCTTATGAACCTGCCACATTTGAGTGCTGAGCTCATCAAGTTGGGATGTCATCTGTTGTTGGTTGGTGGCTATTTGGTCGAGGATTTGTTGAAATCGATCGACCTTTGCCTGCGCACTTGGTTCTGCTTCTACTACTTCCTCCTCAAGCTCCAGAGTTGGGCAGGATGTTGAGGGTCGGGATGCGACTGTACTAGTGCCCCTCCTGCTCCTCACTGCAATGAACATCTGAGGATTACAGAGTTTCATAGAATGTACCTCCATAATCTCAGAGTGCCTCAAATAGGCTATGTCAAACATATCATAGGGAGTAGTACGCAAATTCTCCATATTAACATTATAAAACACACCCAAAGCGGAAGCAATATGAGACAACCTAAAAGACAAACTCTTTTTATTAACCACACTCATTAGTGATCGAAAAATCCTATAAGGTATGTTAATTTTAATTTTTTAATCCATGCACCATAAAAGAAAATCTCTTTGGCTGAGCATTTATTGCTTTCCGTTTTATTAAACACAGTCAGACATATAAATTTATGCAACAGTAAATGTTCGGCACTACAGATTAAAGAATTCGGTGCATTGTGTGAGTCAAAATGTTCTTCACCTGTGAGAGTTTTCCAATAGTAATCAACATCAAAATCAATGTGACCTTTTAGAATTTTTGCATTCGATAAATTGAAAATTTCATGCATGACAAGATAATCAAGTTTAAAAACATTTCCAGCTAACCTAAACCAAAACACATCCATTTTAGGGTTATACTGGACTTTTATGAAAAACTCTAAGGTTATAGTGGCATAAATAGGTATATCGCATCAAACAAACCTATTCCACCCTACATTTGCAGCTAGCTGCTCAATTTGTCATCTCACTCCTTTGTTTTGTAGCACTTCGAAATCAAAATACCTAGGAGTAACTATTTCTCTATTCCTAAAGTCATGAAATATCGTACCTTCTTCTTCCAAGTAAATCAAAAATGGGGCTCGGTAGGTTGCTGCTAAGTTGAGCTTACCTTCATTGAAAATTTGAAGTTGGAGTTCGTCAACCGATTTCCTAGCAATCATCTTCCTTGGTGGTGTCATTACAAGAAGAAAATCTGCAAAAAATGAGAGACAGAGTGAAATTCATATTGAAAAGAGAGAGAGCAAAATCTTACCCAAATCCTTGTGTTTTTGAATGATTAATGCATGAATAGATGAAAGGATTGTAAGAATAATGAAAGAGTTGAAGAAAATACCAAGAATCTAGAGGAAATTTGAAGAATGTTAGAGAGTGGGAGGGCAGAATTTCATGGGTTAGAGAGAGAGGGGGTGAAATTTTGAAGATAGGATGAGAGAAAAAAAAGGGAAAGAAACTTTAAGTTTCCCTCCAGACGGGATTCCCACGCTCGTGGCAATTCCTATAATTCCCACGAGTGTGGGATTCCTATCCAAAAAGTTTCTGGAAAGGATTCCCACATTCGTGGGAATCACCACAATTCCCACGGATGAGGATTTTCTCTCCAGAAACTTTCTGGAGAGATTTCCCACGCTCGTGGGATTCACTTCAATTCCCACAAACGTGGGAATTAGTGATTCTCATAAGTTCAAACCTTCTTCCAAGTTTAAATGAATTCTCCATGATCCCAAATCTTACAAACACCTCAAGATAATGTCATCAACAAGAAATTTGAAAAGAAAATAAGTTGAAATTCAAACAAAATCAATATGAACATCAATCAAACTCAATTAAAAAACATTCATAACTAAAGAAAGCAAACAAACAAATAGGTAAACAAAACAATCAAAAGGAAAAAGAATTCCATAGGTTGCCTCTCATGCAGCACTTCTTTTCACGTTGGTAGCTCGATGCTATTCTTTCATTAGAAACTCATCCAAGATCAATTATAAGCGGCTTGCTTCTACGTTTTTCATTCAGCATCGATTTTGTAGCCTGTACATAAGCTACAAATTACAAAATGAACAGAAGGACAATATTGATAAAGTTGAGCAAACCAATTAATTTCATCAATGTCCTTTTCATTAACAAACTGTCAATAAAATAGGGAATAACAAAACTCCCTGAATTTTCCATTGAATCAAACAGTTTGTTCTGTACGAAGTTAAGTTGCTCTCTTTCTTCCTTAATCACCTTCGTCTCCTTTGTTTCTTCCCCTTTACGAATAGAGACTTTCATAACTTCTTCAAACTCGATCTCTGTTGTCATATGTTCTTCATCCGTTTATTCTTCAGAAGATTTGAACACATCAATTGTCTTGAATGAGCTACTATCCTTTGGATTCTTCTATACATCATTCATGTTAAATGTCTCTTGATCATCATCAATCTAAAAGATATAATTCTTTTCATGAACATTTACCCAAGCTTTTTCAATGTTCACCTTTGGTATATCAAGAACTGGTGAATAATAGGAAGGGTTGGTATTCTTTTCTTCAATCTCTTTTTTCATCTCTTGTTCTTCAATAAAGTAGGGTTCAACATGGTGTTCCACTAGTTCTTCTAGCTTTTCCTCATTCTTAAGTGTGATAGCCTCATATTGCTCTAGTTGATGTAATTCCATATTTCTCATCCACATTTTCTCTTACAAAATTCACTAGAAAGTTATCTTACTTGAATCTCCAGGTTGTGAATAGAAGCAGCATAATTTTCAAGAATTTGATCGAATTTCTTTTCTAGTCTCTTCTGACTTTCCTCTTGGCTAGAAAACATCCTCTTCTGGTTCTCTTCCTGAGCTGCCATTTTGGAACCAAACATCTCCATAAACTTGTCCAACTTACTCTCCATTGCTCTAATTTCATCTTATTGAAATTCAAATAGGTCTTAATGTACAATGTGAGTATTTGCATTATTGGACCAATAAAAATTTGGGTGGTTCTATCATCCCGCAGTGTACGTGTTCCAATAAGAATCGATACTTCCCCAACAATACTGCGCCTAATTGTAATTTGCAAAAGTTCCTTGCTCCCTATAATAATTGTCTTCCATCATTATTCTTTCTATTTCTTCTCAGCATCTAGCTCTTTAGATGTCTTATTCCTCATTCTAAGATGTCTTGATGTGTTACCTTGTGTTCATACACCTGCAATTACACAAGGAAAAGTATCAAAAAGTCTTAAAGCAAAGTAATCGAAATTAAACACAATGCTCAATAATCAATCCCCGGAAATGGCGCCAAAAACTTATTGATGGTAAAACCTATCTACTTGTTTTACGCTCAAATACCACAAGTGAACGGGTCGTGACCTGTAGTAAAAATAGCAGATATCGATCCCAAAGGAATTGATGCCTAGACACAACTTTGTTTAAGAAACTAAATTATGAAATGCAAATAATCTGAAAAATTAAATTAAAATTAAAAGACTAA
>JAOQML010024634.1:0-11514 GCA_027568935.1 Erythroxylum urbanii | reverse complement strand
TTACTTCTCTCATTGGTCTTCTCATAGACCCGTTTCCCTGATCCGACCCGTTAGGTGGGACCGGGATGTTACAGTATGATAGTTTGTTTAAGTTGCGTGATGTGAATTGTGTGAATGCATCCATGGCTAGGACTTAACGGGATAGAATTGGCCTTAAACATAGTCTTTTAGGTTGTAAAGAATTATTAGCTTGTGAAATTAGTGACCTAAGTTGCTTAGGCTAAATATAAGGGATACATTCTTAGTCGATTCACCCTAGGAATTTGCCATATTCATTTATAATTTTAGACCAATCAAATAAGTGGCATTATTAGTATATTTTCATGAGAACGATTAGCTAAAGCAATAAGGTAGGCAAAATTTTATGTTAAAAAAAGTTTGTATAATTTTAACTAAAATAACTATTCTGCTAGCCTTTGAGTTATGAATAGAGCTAGTAACTAATTGAGAATGTGATGTAGCAGAGTAACCTGATCAACACATATCACAAATGTGTGCCTTTGTGTAAAAAGCCTATAATGACATTCCAACTAAGCAACTTAATAACAACATGACTTAGTTGAGAAACCCAATCGAAATTCATCACAAATGTTTGCCTCCGCGTAAAAAAACTAGATTCATGTCCTTAAAAATTAACAAAAATAATTTTTTCAAATAAGAACTACCAAACTTTTTAATAGCTTGATTTTTCATGAAAACCTACTGAGGAATAGCTACACTTTTGTTTTGAATGAACGATTATCAATGCGTATGTGCAAGTGATAGGGTGAATAGACTCAATGTTAAAATTTTGATTAGTTGTATATTGAGTCCAAGATGTTTAGACGTGGATTTCATATGTTAATAATTGGGAACAACTTGAATAATTGTGTTTAGAGTTAAATTATTTTGTGAAGTTGAAGTCATTGCATCATTTGCTGCATTGTGTGTTTTGTGCTTTGTGTTGTTTGTCATTTTGTTTGCTTGACAATAAGCAAATGTTTAAGTGTGGGGATGTTGATAGGTATGAAATGCATCATTTTTTAGGGTATAGTTTGATATGTTTTTAGTCGTTTATTCGATTGTTTCGTATGTGTTTAGCGTAGATTTATGTTATTTTGTGATTTATTTATGTTTTAAGTGTTTTATAGGTTAGAACAATCCTTTTATCTTAAATATGATTTTTTAGGTATCTTGATGTGTTTGTTAGTGTTTCATGGTAAAGATCGATGAACAGAGGAGTTTCGGAGCAAATTGGGGCTAATTGTAGGCCTTCGATCGTAGCTTATACTGTGGTCATGGCCTGCATCTGGCAGATGCAAAGCCACTTCCAAACTTCACATTTTGAGAGAATTTTTTAGATCTTTCAGATCCCAGAAAAACCCTAATTTAAGCCTAAACCCAAAAGAACATAAATGGAACAACAAAAATGGAAAGAATAGCTTTTGCATCAGCCACTTTTGAGAGAAACCCTAGAAAGGATTATTGAGAGATTGAGAAAGAGAAGAAGGAAGAGAGAAGTGAAGAAGAAGTCGACATCGACGTACTTCCCAAATTTGAAGTTTCCAAACGTTGCTACCTCCCGTCTCCATCCAAGATCGTATTTCCTATTATTTTCTATTTTTATTATTGTATAGAATTAGTAATAGCAGTTTGATGATAGGATTTGTGAATGTTGAGATGTTTTATACTCTCCTTCGGGTTTTTTATCTTTGATTTAATAAAATCTTATTGTTTTATATTTATTGGATTTATTGTGATTGATTTTTATGATTGTATAATTCGGTAATAGACTGAGAGGGTGAACCAAATGAAAAATAATTAAATTGGGGTAAGAAGAGTTAGGTGATTTAATAAGAACAAGAAATTATTCAAATCAGTAATTGTATAAAAAGAGATCTCACATAGGTTCCCAATAATTTATTGGATAACTTTAGATCTAACTAGGATTTTAGATAGATTGTTAATTAAGAAATTTCAATTTTCCATAATCTGATTAGAGGTTATAATTTAAGGTTAATGGTTATAACTCGAGAGAGATTATTCAACCCTAGGAATGTATAGGACCAATAATCCGATAATTCATAATCGATTAGGTTAGTGTTAAAGATAGGTAAAAATTCTCCTTTCTCTTAATTGATAGTTCCTTGAGGTTGATTCTTAAATGTGTGTTGTAACTACGACTTTGTTAATATTTTCGTAATTGATTCTTGGGATTAGGTTACGTGATTGAATTAAATTCTTGCCTTAGTTTTGTTACATTTTGAATTACTGTGAATTGTTTAGGCCTTAGATTTTAGTATTAGATTATCCCTCTTCATAAGATCGACACCTTAGGTATTACATGAATGACCCATACGCTTGCGGATTATCAAGGTTATTAATTAGAACTTTACACACATTGAAAAACCACAATCACTAAGCAAGAATTTTATCCAAACTTTAACCAGAAATATATCCTTTAGACTTTATTTCAAATATTTGAGCAATTGAAGATAATTGGGTCATGGTCTTACAATTTGGCCATAATTCTTGGTTAGCTGATTTTATGAGTCAAAAAACTTTTTTGCATTTGAGTTTGGTTCTTCTTTAAGATTTTCTATATTTACTTGAAAGGTATAACCGGCAGCATCATAAGCCAATTGGGTGTAAGGATTGTCAATTGTACCCATATTATTTGTTATAAAACTAATCCCCCTTCAAACCTATCCACATTTATTGACAAGTTTACTTCATTACCCCTTGAGGTACTATAAATTAATGGCTCCCCATATCGTGTCCACTCAAAATAATTTGGAGCAAACCTTTTTCTTAGCAGATGGACATTCACTTCATCAATAAGAAGAAAACGAATATGTTTGCACTTTCTACATGGACATCTGATCTTTGGACCATCCATATATACAGGTTGAAAGACATAAATATACGTAATTTTTCATGTTTGAAAGACATAGAGACTAATGGGGAGTAGGAGGTTTGCTAGATTATTTTAAATTAATGAGGCTTAATACTCTAGCTAATGATCACTTAATTAATGTCCTTGAACTAATAAATGTTCCATTTGTTTCTCATCAGTTAAACTACACTACTAATGAAGGAGGTTCATCTTCTAATTCTATAATTTTGTAGCATGTTAGACCTAATTCTCAACCTTTAGATTGTAATGCTCATGATACTGTTAACGTTATGAATTCATTAATTATATCTATTACTTTAAAGTCAGATGACATTGTTATGGAGGCTAAGAAATGTCTAATTAATGTAGAGTATGATTCTCACAAGTCTGCAGTTAATATAGAGTATAAACTCTAAGAATCTACTAACTGAACTGAGTCTGCAGTTGATGTTATTAAATCTTCTGCTACGCTTAATATCAAATCCTCAAATGGTATCAAGATTAAGACTGAGAGAAAATATAAGAGGAATAATCAAATGTTATCCTTATAATCTCCTAAATCTTATAATGAATTTGCTATGTTAAAATGTAAAGGGATTTAATAGCCCTAATGTTCATTCCAAATATTTTATTTTTAAGCCTTGGGATCCACCTTTAAACGTTTGATTTTTATTTCAAGTCCTATAATACAACTTTAAACATTTTCTCCATTTTAAAGCCCTAACATTCATTCTAGGGATTCCATTTCATTTTATTTTAGTTTTAAGCCCTAAGAATTACCTATAGGCATTTCATTTTTCATTTCAGGTCTTATGGAACTACTATTGGCATTTTCTTTAGATTCCAATAGCTAATATTCGTTCTAGGTATTTCATTTTTATTTTATTTTATTTTAAAGCCCTAAGATGTAACTTTGGCATTTAATTTTAATTTTAAGACCTAATATCTATTTTAGGTATTGCATTTTTTTCAATCCCCAGCCCCTAGGTAAGACTATATTAATGTAGAGTATAAACTCTAAGAAGAGTAAACCAACAGTGAAGAGCGATAGAAACTAAAGGATCATAGACCTTATAGAAAATATTTCTGATAAAATTTTAAGCCTTCATTAAGAAATTGACGTGTTCATGTTGTAAACCAGATGACCTCATAACCATCCCTTTGGTGGAAAGTGATGTAAATCAGTTAAGGGAATGTACAAAATGGAAGGTTTAATGTTAGAAAATTTCTAAATATTCTAGTCATAGAACTCTTCTCTCATACTTTGCTATTAATTTGAGCTTAATAATGGCATATTGTTCAGAAAACTAAAATAAAACAGAAAACCTTTTACACATGAAAATAACTACTCATTTAGCTTTCTCTCGTGTTTATAAATTCATCAGATACATTTCATCAAACACTTTATAAACATAAGAAATTCATCCCTAACTATTAAGAAAAACGCTGGTTCGTGGCATTCTTCACTAACAGGAACATATTCAAATACATAACAACTAAAATAGACGCAGACAACATAAATGACATTAATCGAAACCGACCTAAACAAAAGCTTTCCTAACAAGAACAAGCAAAAAAATAAATAACCAAATGCAAAGGAGGAATAACTAACCATGATGAATGATTAATTGGAGACCAAGATGATGACGACGGTGGATGGAACTAAGGACGATGACGGTAAGGGAGAAGGAAAAAAATTAAAACTTTCATAGACGTTCGACAAACGGAAGAGGATGTCAAAGGAGGTTTAAATATGATAAGGAAATGATGTCATTTGTGGTTGAACAAATGACATCGTTCTCCATCCAATTAAAACAACAACCTCAATGTAGTTTGCATTTGCCTATAGAATGATATTTTTGTGGGTAAATTCCTAATGAAAAAATGATTTCTTAAGGAATTTCCTTATAAATGGTGTTTCCATAGGCAACTTCCCTACAGAATGATGTTTCCATAGTAATTTACCTATGGAACTCTAATTCTACTGGGAAATTCCATACAAAAATTATTTTTAGTCGGTAAATTTCGTACGCATTTTTCTGGGAACCATTGGTGCTCATAACCTTTTTCTCGGTAACTTTACCTACAGAAAGCAATTTTCGTTGCTAATTTACTACAAAATTTTTTTCGTAGGTCATATTCCGTCAGTAATTTGCAATTTCTTGTAGTGATTTAACGTTAATAAAACATTAAAGTTCTTTTTAAAGGTGTTAAAATGTTTGAGTTTAAATTGAATTTTGGTGAAAACATTTAGGTTCAATTTGACCATTTTACCCAAAGTAATATATTTTCTTATATTAATGGTAAATAAATAATTAATATTAAAGAAAGATTTTTTTTAAAAAATGCTTGTTGCACAAACACACAAACACACGCGTGCGCGCACACACTTGGTGTAATTTAAGTAACGTAAACAAAATTAGCAATTTTATTTCTTATCACCTTGGAATGGATCTGGGATTGATGTGAACTCTACTGTACTTTTTAATGGCTTGACTTCTAGCCTCCATGTGACTAGATAAAATAAGGAGAGAATTTTGGTTTTTGTACTTTAGGATAAACAAATGGGAGAAGAGTGAAGCCAAATGAAGTGAGAGAGGGGATTGTTACTAACATTTACAAAAAGAATCAAAAACAAAAAGCAAACCAAATACACCTTTATTTTATTCACCATAACCATCCAATCTACTTGTGCCAAATGAGCAAAATATTTCCCTCCTACTTCATGTTATTAGAAATGGTAACAAGCAAAAAATTAAATACCATACCATACTTGGCCACTCTCACTCCTTATAAAAACTCTTGATGTTTTCTATCCTCTTCAGTCTTCAAATCGTTGTACACCATGCGTTGTCATCGTGTGATATTCCCCTTTGTATTTCGCTTGCTCTACTTTATGAGTCTCTGTCTCTTTTGACTTCCTAGCTTTTCTGGTCATTTTCACCTCCTCATCGTAGATCTGCCATCGATTGGGATACAACAATTGTGTGAGTGTTGTGATGTGTTGTTCACTTGTATGATAGTTTGAGTAGTGTAGTCTGGCGGTCTGGCATGCATGTCATGGTGTGGCCTTATGAAGTTGTTTTGTGGACTTATGGTTGTGGTGTCATGGTGTGGACTTATGGTTATGCAGTGTGCCTATATCATGATTGTGGGATGGGTTCATTCGGTAATTAATTAGAATTAATGGCAGTGTTGTTTTTTTGAAAAATGAAATATTCGTTAACTTAAAATAAGCATCAAGTATGTAGGAGTACAATGACAAGAATGAGTTAGAAGAGAAACAAGTACAACTCAACCATTACAGAGGTAACAAATACATCTCCATCTATAATATTACAACATTTTTAGTTTAGGACGAAACTTCATGTTCTTCTAATTATTGTATCTAATTTCTTTGAAACTTGAATTTGTAAAATTTCCTTTATCCAACAACATACCTTTTGAGCTAACTCATATTTGTCCATTTTAGAGCTATTGAATAACCTCTTGTTCCTTTCTCTCCAAATGGAAAGAACCGAGGCAAGTTATAACTAGACTGATGTCAAGATGATCTCCTACCTTCCTTCTATAAAGCTTATTAGCCTATGCAACTATATCGAGCCACTCTCAGTAAGGACATTGCAACCCCATCATATGTAACAACCTACTCCAAAATAGCTCCTATATAATCACATTAACAAAACAGATGATTAATTGACTCATAGTGTACATTGTAGATTTAGCATAATTGATCTGTGACTCCAATCAATCTATCCTTAGTCTTCAGTTTATGTCTTGCAGCATGCTAAGTGACAAATGATGCCTTAGACATCCAAGCTCCTTTCTAAACAATTCTAAATCAGTTAACTTCATAATACTATTAAGTAATGGCTTTAAGGTAGCTTTGATTAGTAAATTCTCTTCCTTTGTTAGGTACCCAATGTATACTATCTCCTCTTGAAAAGGAGGGGGAAAATTGATATGATCTAACTTTATCACCACCTCTAAAATCAATAAACCAATTGCTTTGTTGAATAATCTCTTTAACCCTAAACTAAATAAATATTCTAAAGATAAAAGGAAATCTTCTCCCTTAGGATTAAAAAACTCTACAATGTCTAATTGCGAAACCAAAACTAACTTGAATGCCCATTCCCTATATGTGTTTTAATGAGAGGATATATGATCTACCTCTTTCTGAGCATTTGAATGAAGTACCAAAAGTATTTTTTCTCCCATCAATTTGACAAAAGCTAAAATTATTGAGATAAATTTCATTGATCCACTTGGACCAAATGGATTCCTTATTAGTGAACAATCTTCAAATTCTTTTAACTACCAACAATGTTTGACTCCTCTAAAGTGAAGTAAACCCCAAAACCCCTTCCTTTTTACCCTAACAAATTTGATCCTGTTTGATTTTAAACCTTTTGAAATTATCAACGTTTCCTATCCATAAAAAGTTTTTAATACATTTCACCAGCTCCTTAGGGATCCTTCTAGGCAAGGATAAATGGGAAATCCAATGGATGTGAAGACTCCTCAATACAGAAGTAATGAGAACTAGTTTACCTGCATAAGATAAAGACTTATTTTTTCAGGAGTTAATTCCTTTTCTATACCTTTCCAACAAAGGAATACAATCCTGGTATATTAACCTTTGAGAAGAGAAAGGAACACCCAGATACTTAAAAGGCAAAGAGTGCACATTCAATCCTGTCAACATCCTCAAACTTGTGGATTTAACATCAAATGATACATACATCATACTCTTGTGTAGGTTAATACCAAGTCTTGAAATCCTATAAAACACCTGAGTTGAGGTGTACAAAGTTGAGACAGATAAGGTGTCAACCCTCGAAAACAATAACAAGTCATCTACAAAACTGAGATATGTAAGTTCTAGTTCTTTGCATTTGTCATGGAACCTAAAACTGGAACTGTTATGAGTATTCTTCATAAACTTGCTTATAAGGATTTCCAATGTAATAACAAAGAGGTAAGGGGAAAAAGGATGCCCTTGCCTAATCCCATTTGTATCCTTTAAATTATGTAGTAGGATTGCCATTTAGAGGAATGTTGAAAGAAGTTGTAGAAATATAAACATCAATCCAGGAGATAAACCTACTAGGGAAACCAAACCATTCAAGGTAGCTCTTAATGAAGTTTCATCTAATGGTATCAAATGCTTTTGAGAAATCCACCTCAATGAAATAACTATAGGTTTGCTAGAATCATTCTTCCTTAATAATTCCTGGATTAGTAAGATGTTGTCAGAGATTGATCTTCCTAGGATAAAAGCATTATGTGAATGATGAATGAAACTATGAAAGATACCCTTCAGTCTACGAGCAAGCAACCTGGAATCACTTTGTAAATGGTGTTGCAACAAGATATGTATAAAAAATCCTTATTATTTATTGCATTGGGAAACTTGTGAATGGGACAGATATAAGAAGAATCTAGATCCCTTAACATTTTCCTTGAAACAAGAAACTCTTAGATCACCTGCAATATTAGATCACTAGTAATATCCCAAGTATATTAGAAGAAAAAGGCAGTGAAACCATTTAGTCCTAGAGCTTTCATTAGATTCAAATTGAATAAACAGTTCTTGATTTCCAACACTAAAGGAGGTTTTTAAAGTTCCTCTTACATATCAGCATTAAGAGAGGTAAAGAGTCCAAGTAAATCTACTAGAGTCTGGGAGTTCGGAGGACATGAGTTACTGGAAGAATTCCCTTAAAGTATTCATATGCCATTTTTTGGATGGAAACTCCATTTGTCACTAATTGGTTGTCCCTATCAAGCAGGCAGTGTTTTGTTAAGATATCTTCTGGCAAGAATAGAGCTATGAAAAAAATTTGGTGTTAGCATCCCCTTCTTTCATCCAGGAAATCCTTCCCAATAAAGGTTTCTATGTCTATATATATATATACTTAATGTTGATCATATATAAATGATAGCTTAAATCTAACTAGAGTTTAAATACAGATGTAGTTAGAAGAATAAATGTGTATATTAATATAGGCATAAATTGAGGATTAAGCCAAGATCTTGATAGAGACTTACACTAACCTTTTAGAATCAGAGTAACCTTTTATGAAGTTTTAAAGAACTTAGTGTATTATGAGAGTAGTTAATGCATATATATATATATCGATTAACCAATCTAGGGATTAGTAGTTGTGTATATAGATGATAGGTTATTACAATAGGAAACCTTGTCAATCCAAATGATGGAATTTCTATAATTTAATCAAAGAAGCAAGATGAAGTTAGAGGGAACTACACTCTAGATATTTTTCATATTCATTATTCCTAATGATTACTTTTTGAGTGTTCTAATGGTAATCTAAAGTAGTTGGCATTTTATTTTATTTTTAAGTTAATTAATCAAAACTCAAATAATAGTAGAAAGATTAGACTTGTTAGTTATATTCATTCTTCGCGGGATCAACGCTTACTACCACTTTATTATTACAAAACGATAGGTCCACTTATTTTAGTCTTTTATTAGAATAGTATAGTTATATGTAAAACTTATATCAAACATGTCTTAGCGCATGCTCCTATGTTAGCTCGTATTTGATCTTTTCGCTATCTATTTATATCCAGAGAGGCTAAGAAATGATGATGATTTTGAAACTAGTGGACGATGAAAAAAAAGGTAGAATTTTGAGGAGCTATAAAGCATCTATAATGAAATGAACAATAAGATGATAATGAGTGTCGCTCTAAGTTTAAGATGTGTCAAAAATATATGTATATGGGAGGCAGAGAAAAGACGGTGTTATTCGGTTAATAACTTCTATGGAGGAAGAGATTGACTCTAAGACCGTAGAAACATAAATAGCAATGGTTTAGGCCTTGCTCGATTTTTTTCTTGAAAAATGCCTAACTGATTTCAAGCTCAGGCTTTAAGCAAAAAAAAAAGAGGAAAGAAAGTTTGTTCTAATCAATTGGTTATTTAATATTTGAATAAAAATTTTATTTTAATGTAACTAATTTTGGTAACTCAATATTAACCTGAAGCCTAGACAACTTGAGGTTTGAATGTTAATTTTGAAGCTGATTAAAATTATCATTCCTACATAAGAGTGTGGACTAAGATGTAGAAGTTAGACATCACTTTTAAAGTGACAAACATGAGATGGAAGGCAATCGCAAAGATTATTTATCGATAAGAAGTATAAATTCAAAGTTTTCACCAATCAAATCATGCATGAAATTTTTTTAAACCACCTGAGCTAAGCATAATCTAGTGTGAGAAGGTATCTGACATCACAAAAATCTCATTTATCACATGCTTCACTATCCTAAGGAAAGTAATGATCAAAATTAGTATTTCTAGATAAATTATGTGCATTATGCAGCATTAAAGATGAAATAATTAAGCATTTATTCTTTATGTACCCCTTAACTTCTAACTTGCAATCTACCGGAGCTTGTTGGAATAAAATTGTATAATGGATATAAGAGACATAGATATGGTTCAAGGGTAACCTCATAGTTATTTGATCAATGCTATATGGATTGAAAGCAATGATAGGTTGTTTTAGGAGTATCAAACAAATGGAACATGTATTTTGCAAGAAACCTATGGTCTGGCTACATGAGGTGGTGATCAGTAAGGTGAATATTACTCAAGAACAGAGACTGAGTCAGCTGCTTAGCTGATTACTAAATCCTTTGACGTGTGCACTGCTGCTTTTATCAACCCTTGCTGGAATCCCTCCCCGGGCAGGTCAAGGGTCCGACGTCCTACGTGACATCTGGACGCGCTTCTCCCGAGGGAGGGATTCCCCAACAGTGATACTTAAAACGAATAAATTCATTTAATTTACCTCCGTACAAAAATTGAGATAAATCATAAAAAAATGTTGACCCCGGGAAAAAGAGCGTGGTGGGATCGTAAGATAAGCATATACATTAAAATAAGGCAATTAGGAACAAAAATTTTAGAAAAATATTTAATACACAATTTAATAGATAACAAAGATTTAATTAAAATAGTTAACAAAGAATTTCATATGATTTAAATTTTTTTGAAGGGTAAACATAAATTCCCCTTATTTATAAAACTAATTCCATGTCCAAAAATAATCAAAAGAATATTTAATTTGATAGTAAAATCAAAAGGGGTATTTTAAAGAAAATCAGAAAAGGGAAAGAAACAAAATAAATAAACAAATAATTTGGAATTGGAGAGTTGCGATCGTTCAAGAGGATGATTGCAACTTTGTACCCACAGAGGCGGGTCGCGATCGTTCTCTTGAACGATCGCTACTTTGCCTCAGCAGGTGCGAGTCATGATTGTTCAAGAGAACGATCGCTACTTGCACCTGCCTCGCTCCTGCCAGCGTCTCACAATCGCGAGGCGCACGCTAGACGCGAGCCCTCGCGACCGCGAGGTGCTCGCAAGGGGTCGCGAGGCCAGTTCCTAGCAGGCTACAGAATTTTCAAAAATTCCTATCTTCTCACTCAGAACTCCAAAAATTACAAATTTGGTATCACAAAAAGCTAAAAGAAACCACTACAACGTTCCTGAAGAAATCAAAAACCAATTTGGCCTCTAAAACCCTCAAAATCCTCTGCAAAAAGTCTGCCTCAATAGAGAAAAATTAAGAACACTTAAAAGCAGCAGAATTCTAAAA
>JAOQML010024614.1:0-11515 GCA_027568935.1 Erythroxylum urbanii | reverse complement strand
TGCCAGTATGAAGCACTTCCACGTAGAGCTTTGCTTCGTGATTTCTGATTTTGCACATAGAGCTATGCTCCGTGATTTTGTTTGACTAAGCCCTATGGGCCGGTATTTGTATAAGTTTGTGATAGGCACTTGGTCGCAACAATAAGAAAGAATGTTGAGTCTCATGCACATAATATTATAAGAATAAATTTCTTTTAATGATCTGCAAAGCTGAAGCGAATGATAAATTTGATATGATCTATTTGTTATACTTGGCTATGTGGATTATGAAATTATATGATATACCATGTTGTACGAATAGCTGGAGTGTATATATGATGTGAATGAGCATATGTGAAATATGTGGTATGTTTGTGTAATCTGGTGAAATCATCAATGATGGTTTACTCACTGAGTTCGAAAAACTCATAAAAAATTATAACGTGATTTTTCAGGTACAAGACAGGAGACTTAGTGTTTATTCTGGATTAGAAGAACGTTTTGAACTAAGTTATGGCTCAGAGGTCTGTCAGCTGACATCAGAGAGTTATAGCTTTTATTTTGTAGATTTTGCTAGAACCTGTATCAGGTTTTGTATATATTCATCTAATGAACACAGTGTAAATAGTTGTGAATTAATGCAATGAATGATTTTAAAATTTGATGACTTCTTATTATGTTAGATGATGCCATGTGTAAGTTGGATCTATTTTGCTTTATCATGCCATTATCATAGGATACGTACTTGAATGTTCCTAAATGTTTGGGTATGTACCCTATGGTAGTGAGATGTTGCAATATTCTTTTCATCAATTCTTTTTTTATTTAGTTTATTTATTTAACTAAAATTAATAGATTTAGTGACTATTTCTCCGTGTGATCAATACTTTGGTATCACTATAGTGTATAAACCTGCTATAATTGACTTAATGTGATTGTAAATATAAAGTACATAGAATTTTTTGACGCCATTCTTAGGAGCTATAATTACTACTTTTTATTTTAATTTTTTTAACTTTTATTCTTATTCTTATTTTCTTTTACTTTTGATCTCTTTTGTTTGTTGTGGGTACCTACTACAAGATAAGAGATTTAGGAGTGACAACTTAGATTCCTTACTTCAATTTGATCCTAAAATTGATCAAAGTTGTAGAAAACATATAAAGCAATAAGGTGAAAAGAGATGGTTGCATATTAAGAGGATATAGCAGTTAGTATAGAGCAACAATAGCCACAAAGGATATGTATAGGAGACATACAATTACTAGTGATTAATGCAAGTCCCTTATATATTAGATTGAGTTAAAGGGCAAGGAAATATAAGCTTAACCAAATGTATCTGCACTTGTTTTTGACTTTTGGTAGATCATGTAGTAAAGACATGACCACATTTATTAAAGAGTTTTATTTGGTAATCTAATCACTTCCATTACTGCTTCACAGAAGATGAGAATCGGATGAGGTACTTCCCATATTTCATGAGAGATTGAACAATGACATGGTTGATCTCAATCAAGCTGGACGTTTTGAAGGAATATGATAGGGTTTAAATATGTTCATGTTAAGATTTTTCCTCTACTTAAGACCACCAAGTTAAGAAGGAAGATTTAAAGCTTTTCATAGAAAGAAGAGGAAGCATTTCATGAAGCTTAGGAAAGATACAAAACTTTGCTTATTCAGTACCAAAATCACTAATATTCTTTATAGTTAGGAATGTAATTCTTTTACAATGACCTCACACTAATATGTCAGATCTTAGTTGACACAGCTACACAAGGGACTATTTATAGAAAAACTGTTGAAGAAATCAAGAAGATTATCAAAACCTTGACAAGAAATTTATTAATAAAGTGGTAATGAGAAAGACGTTTAAGTAGTTTCATATTTGATGTCATAAATGGCTGATTTCTCAAATAAGATGAAGATGCTTATGAATTAAGATATAGGAAACAGTAAGGCATGTTAACAACATATCATAAATGGGTATCCTTCCAATGCATGTAGGAATATTGAGCTAACATTGACTTATAGTGAGGACACAAACTACATGTTTGCCTATGAAGGAAAGAAACATATGAAGAATTAACCCTCCTCTAACATATATAATTTGAGATGGATGATTCATCCTAAAATTTTTATCTAAAGAGCAAGAAGTAAGAGTAGGGAGACCAATGTAATTACTTAGTTCAAAAATAGACTTTAGTTTTAATAACATCCACCACAGGACAATTGGATAGGGAAGGTGTTCAAGTAACTCATGTCGACTATCAATACATTGTTGGAAAAACTGGTATAAACATATAATGTATTCATCTATGAATTTGATGAAAAATTGGTCAATATAATGTAAAATATAAGTGCATTCGTTTATAATTTAGAGGTGCAAATGGGCCAACTGGCTAAGGAGATAAGTGAAAGAGGTCAAGGAAGGCTTTCGAGTAAAACTAAGATAAATCCTAGATATCAAGTGTTAGCATTACACTTAAAAGTGGCACAAAACTTGAATCTAACGTTGCTAGAGATAAGAAAGTGATGAAGTTAGGAAAACTTAATGAAGAGATAGCAAATAGAGAAAATAATAAAAGATCAACATCAGTTTAATTTTCATCTCGGTGTTGATATAGAGAATGAAGCAAATGTGAACATAATGAAATCATTGCCAATTCCATTTCTAATCAATGTCATTTATGTGAGGCTTTTTAAGGATATCATCTTCAATAAAAGAAAATCATAGGAGTATTTTACCCCAGAAGTTGAAGGATCCATAGAGTTTCAGTATTCCTTATAAATTTTGTGATTCTAAACTATTTTAATTTTTTTCTGATTTAAGTGTTATATAAATATAATGCCTTTATCTATTTTTTAGAAGTTAGTAATATTATATCTCTAGCCAATAAACATGTCACTCAAGCTAATGAATCATTCCATCAAGTATCTAATTGGGGTTATGGAAGACCTACTTGTGAAATTAGGAAAATTATTTTTTCTAACCAAATTTCCCATAATGGATATAAAGTACAACATTAGGGTCCCCATCATACTATAAAGACCTTTCCTGGCTACTAAAGTGGTGGTAATTGATGTCATTGAGGGAAAGCTTAAGTTTAAGGTGGGAAAATAAAAAGTAAAGTTTAATTTCTGCTAAACATTAAAATGGCTTCCTACCCTTGATAAGGACTATTGTAAGATGGAATCAGCATATCCTAGTGTGAAAGAAGTCCTAATGCCTACAGTGATGATTTAGGGAAAAACATATAAAGCCTTTAAACTTCAGGAAAAAGAGGAGGAGCATGTCATTAAAAATAATGATTTTAGGTTAAAAGGAGAGTTGAAACCCTTACCTTCTACTAAAGAAGCACCTAACTCAGAGTTTGATAAATTACCTCCTTATTAACGGTATACATACATAGGAGATTCACATATTTATCTTACTAATTCCTTTTACTTTTTTGTTTTATACAGAATGAAAATAGGCTCATCTAAATGTTAATCCTAGATGAGTAAATAGCTAAATGTAAAGGTAAGTCTAACTAAAAGACATCTAAAAAAATGATATTAGGAGGTAACTCAATATTCTAACTTTAATTTTTTATTGAGGGGTTAAAATTTCTGAGATTCTTTGTTAGTCTTTGTGTTTTACCCAACTTAGTTTCTTTGTTCAAGGCTATTTGATGAGTTTAGGTTATTGCTCTTCTACTTTTTGAGTTCATACATGTATACATATATTGCTTAATGAGTCAAAGATCATGAGGGAGAAGACCTAGTTAAGAGAAGATAAAACAGATTTGAGTTGAAGCATCAATTAAGGATAAAGAAGAAAACTAATGCTTTTTCAATGAACTGCTAAAAAAAATTCAACTTTGAGGATCCAACTATAGGAAAACTAGGAACGGAGAGCTTTGGTATATAAGAATAGACATTCTCAACCATTAAAATGACATCGATCTTATGAGTGAGCAAGATCCTAAAGAAGTATAACAAAACTGGAACTAATAATAAAAAGTGTTTGGTGTCACTCTTGCCTTAGAAACTAATAGTATAAGACCTAAACTCGAGCTTTCGACCAATAACCAAGTTACCTTGGACCTACTTATATGTATATATATAGTTAGGTTTAGGATGTTTAGAATGTTCTATTTATGTATTATTTTGACTAAATTTTATCTTTTATCTTTTATTTGATTAAATTAATAATTTTAAAATTTTGAATGTAATTTGGAGCGTATTATTTATGAGTCTCCACAGATGTTGATTTTGTGTAGATCTTAAGTATGGCTGAGTACTTCATGATAAATATTTCCATTGCAGCTATCCAAGTTCTTATGGAGTTTGCTAGATATTTTTCTTATCTAATCTTGATGCACAATATTGTAAAAAATATTGTTTTAGAAATTAAAGAATTTCATTAACTTAAGCCAAACCTTACATAACATTACAATGGATAGTCATAGGAATCCCTTACATCGATAGGGCAAAACCATCAAAACATACAAATTAAGACTTTTACTAAAGAAAACTTTCATCAACAATGGATAGTCATATAAAAAACATTGTTATAAAGATGGGGGTAGAGGAGATTTAGAATGATCGAATTGCATGAATTGAAATAATATCCTTCGTATTTATAGTATGCATATCAAGGAGAATATAATAGGTATCATGTTATTATTTCTTCTTCTTTAGAGTTGTGCATAGGAAAATAAGTTGGTTAGGGTTCCAAGAAAGTATAGGATAACAATTATATAGACTGTCCATGATATTTGTGTGATTAGTTCATCTTTTTTATCTTATTGAATCATTATGGTATTATGGAGGATAATCATGAACCTATTATGGAGAATAAATGATGCCTTAATCCAAATATAAAAGAAGTTGTGTGCTTTAAGGTAATTGAAATCTTTGATGCAAGAATTGTATATCCTATTTCTAATAGTTTTTATTTGAGGCCCATGTAGGTTATATTGAAGAAAGGGGTTATGACCATTGTAACCAATAAGGAGGATGGATTGATCCCCACTAAGACTATTACTAGGTGGAGAATATGCATTGATTACAGAAAGTTAACTGATTCTACTAGAAAAGATCACTTACCTCTACAGTTTATTCACTAAACATTAGAAGATTAGCAAGATATGAATTTAATATTTTCTTAATGGATACTTGAGATACAATTAAATCCTAGTTACACTAAAGGCTCAAATGAGAATGACATTTACATCTCTTTACTATACATTTTCCTATTAGAGGATACCCTTTATGTTATACATGCTCTAGCCATATTCTAATATTGTATGAAAACTACGTTCTCTAGCATGGTAAAGAAACCAATCAAGGTATTCATGGATGACTTTTTAGATTTTGTTTATTTTTTATGTTTGTTTATTTAATATAAGGCATATGTGATGACAATTTGAAGACTCCAACTTGGTAATTAATTAGGAAAATTGAAGTTTCATTTTAAGCGAAGGAATTGTGCTAGGATATAGGATTTCTAGATATTAGATTAAGGTGAAAAGAACTAAAATGGAAGTTATAGGAAGATTACAACCTCTGAACTCATTTTATGTAGTTAAGATTTTTCATAGATACGTTTGGTTATATCATTGTTTTATAAAACATTTCCCTAAAATTACTTAACCTTCATGTCTCTTGTCACAAAAATTTATCCCTTTTGAATTCATTAATGAATTTTATTGCTTTTAATAAGATGAAAAAGGACCTAATTTTGACTCTTATAATGGTCGTACCTAATTAGAAACTCCTCTTTAAGTTGATGTGTGATACTAGTGACTATTTCCTGGGAGCTTTATTAGGCTAAAACTAGGATAAGAAAATTCATATTATCTATTATGCTAGCAAAGTTCTTAATGAAGCATAAATAAATTATGCTACCATTAGGAAATTAGGGTAGGATCTAATCCTATGCACAGCTTAATAAGAACAAAAAGATTTTGTTCAATTTGTTGAAATCCAAAATTAGTTAAATTCTATAACATTATTAACTCATAAAATATAATAAAGCATGAATCATAATACATACCTTATTATAAAGCTTGATCATTTTCTTAAGATTTGAACCTTCCAAATTTCATCTTACTCCTACTACTTATCTTGAGAACCATTCTTCTATAAAAATAAATTGAAATAAATACTTTGTTCAATAGGTTCTATAAGATTATATCTAACTTATGAGATCATAACCTTTTATTATCCTACTTTATTCTAAACTTATTGGATAATATATGCTTCAACAAAGTATTACATCTAGAATCATTAAATTTGACTATTTTAAAGTATTACCATTTCATAACTAATATGTAAACTTACTAATTGATTTAATTGGAACTTTTGAAGGTAAATAGTTGTATAAGGATTAGTTATAGAATAAATAAATAATGCATCACATAATGTCTTATATTGCATTTTCATCCTTGTACAAATCCTTGCTCTTATGGTATTTAGTTTTATGGTATTTACTAGAGAATCTCATTCCCTTAAGACAACCAACAAGATTTAAAACTCAAAAATCACTACATCGAACTTATTAAAGTGTTTTAGCATTCTAAATGCGTAACTTTTACTTAGATTAATTTTATTTGTAATTTTTAAATTTTAAATTAATATGTCATTTATATGTATGACTCTATCATATACAATCATCAACCTTTCAACAAAGGTTGATTTGGTCATAACCAAAAGGGTACACATATCCTTGTATGTAACTTTATTATTCTTATAATATTGATTTAACCAATATGGAATAAAAGGATTTTCTCTGTTATCTATCATTGTATTTTTTTCACTTGTTTTAAGTGTAAGTCTCCGTTGATCCATCACATACAAACTATTTGTGTAAACTTAGATCAACTACTTTTACTTAAGTAAGGATGGCAATGAGCCAGTATATGGATCGGTCTCACTAATTTTTTTTAAAATTAAAATTATAAAACAACTTTTCTTTTTAAATTGCTACAATCCCTGTTGATGTTTTGATAACAGGGATCAATAGGGATTACAGTATGTTTTGCATAGTAGATATACAAATTTTCTTTCTATTTTTAAGAAAACTTCCCAAACCTAACCTATTTTCAAGAAATTTGATTTACTAACATTTAGTATCAATTATATTAAGCAAAGGTAATTTCTACTTAAAACATAATATAATGTAAGAAAATAAAGTATTTGATTATATGCCATGACAACCAAACAAAATAAGGACTTTAATCATATATTTGGTTATTATCACCAAGGGCAAAAAAATGGTTGATTCTGTCCATATAGGAAGAAGGGCTTCCCGGTCTGTGGGATCTTTCCCTTTTATTTGAAATAATAACCCTCTTTAATATTAGAAATATTACTATAATCTCTTTAGTAGCTTAGGATCATATTCAAATTTAGTTGATCTTGAATCAGTCAACAAATAAACTAAACTTAAATTAGGTAGATAACATCCATTTCAATCACATATGATATGATTCCTATAACTGTTAGGTGATAACTCTTATTAAAACATGTCTTCTATGTTATTTCTAACATTGCCTCTAAATTTATATGATCATGAGTTACTTAACAAATCATGCAAACTTAGTTAAATAGGACTAAAATATATTTAGGTTTAAGGGGCCTTGAGCCACTCAACAAGCGTGACAATAAATAGAACTTTGAATTTATTCTTATATAATAAAAGGCAATAATCATGTTCATAATGTTTACTTAATACTTTAATGAGATATTTCATTTCATTAGTAATTATACACAAAATTAAATAACCAATTGCCTTTTGTGGAATTGTCCCTCCCCTCCTTTACTAAACACCTAAGGCAGTTTTTCACCGTTTCTCTCTTTTTCATTTCTCACCCTTACTTATTTCATATCTTGAAAACTGCTCCTTAGTCAAGTTGGTCTATATAGGTAGCTTTTACTCTATTATGAAAAAACTTATATTTTACTCATTAAGCATGACTAAAACACCCTCTAATCCATCAATTTAGAACTTTGCCCTTTAACTAAAATTTTATAATATTTAGGCAATCACTCCTATCTGACTAACTATAAAGCCTTTAAATGCAATCCCTGAAAGCTCATCCATCAACCCTACCCTATCTTGGAAATAAGTAGTTAGGGAGAACCATGATATTCACCTATAATTTACACCCCTGTTATAAGATGATGGCAAAAGGATGGTCTACCTTGATATAATCTGTTTAAAAGAAGGTGCTAAATTATGGCTTTTTGAGTTGGTGGGGTTCTTCTATAAAAAACATCCTCCCTTCCTTTGGAGAGGAAAACCTCATCTTATTTAAGTTTCCAACCAAACTCCAACAATTTAAGCGATGAAGGTTGGTCCTTGGCATGTGGGAAAATAGCCTCTATTCTTGTAACCTTAGAAGCTAGGATTGAGCTTGAAAGAGTAACACTTAACAGAATGCCTGTATAGATCAACCTTCATGAAATACTACTAGTATATTGGTCACTTAAGGTTTGAGTGCCTTTGCTAACTATGTTGATCACTATATATGTATGGATAAAATGATAGCAAAAAAAGTAAGATTGAATATGCTAGGATTTTTGTGAATATAGAGAGTCATAAAACTCTCTCAGACATTATCCTTGTAGCTAGATTGGGGGAAGATGAGGAAATGACATATGATTCTATAAAATCTCATACCAATGGACACCTAAGTAGATTCTTTAAGAGAAGAAATGGGTAGAGACTAGAAAAAGTTTTAAGAATGGAAGTTATACAAAACTAATAGGGCTTGAGCAAGAAGGCATCTCTAATCTATAGGGGAATAGCGAGGGAGCTAAGGGATAAGAGCCTGTTAATGAAATCAAGGATAAGAAATATATAAAAGAACTTAAAAAAGAGAAAGGATCAAAAGTTGAAGTGATTATAGATGGAGTCTAGATTCCTTATAGCATCCCACCTACTCTAATGAAAAAGGGAAAATATTTATGTTTTCACCCTAGAAAGGAACTAAAAACCAAGAGGTGAAGATTGATAAAGGTGAGAACAGTAATGGTTTTGACATGGTAAACAAAAGAAAAATAGGGGGAAGGAAAGGAAGGGCTTCCCGTCCATTACCAACCTAATTATACCAATTGCTGCTTATAATATAAAGGGCATGAATAGGCCCCTAAACAACATGCATTATTGAATTTTTTTGGTATAAATAAAATTAAGGTAGTAAGAATTCAGGAAACTAAAATCTTAAAAGAGAAGTTTAAAGAACTAAGGTATAGGAGAGATAGGTGGTCTTTTGTGTCTAATCATGGCCATTACTAGTGGTGTGCTTGGTTCACTTAGGGAAATGGTAATAGAAATTATAATGAATATAGTGAGCAATAGAAATAGATATGGCTTCCATTCCATACTATATTAGGGGCATGGAGTATTGCCTCAAAAGGGGGTATAAAAATATTGTTCATCCAATTATAATATATTACCAATCTTTTTTTTTTCATTCTTTACCTATACCTTTTTTCTCATACCAACTAATCGAGCACCCCCTAAGATAAGTTACAATAAAGAAAGCAAGGATGCTAGAGTTATTTTCATATATGGTTCTAATTTTGGTTTTCAAAAAAGACATCTATAGAGATAGCTTAACAATATTTGTAATATAGCTCACTCCGTATGGCTTATTATGGGAGACTTTAATTGCACACTCTATTATTCTAAAGCAATGGTAATGTAAGTATAAGGAATCATAACCTGTAGTTTTATGAACGTGTTATTAAGTTAGGGTTGGATGATATAAATATGAGGGTTGATTTTACACTTAGAGCAATAAAATTTTTTTTAAGTGGTTGATAAGGAAGAAGATTGATAAGGCTTTGTTTGATAATAAGTGGATGAGTGTATATGCAGAGAGTAAAGCAGAGTTCTTAACCCTTAATGTTATTTATCACTCCCTAATAGTGATTCAGAGCTTCTTTGAACATATAAAAAGAGTATCCCCTTTAAACACAATGATTTTATGGCTGAACATAATGGCTTCTTGGAAATAATTAAGAGAGGCATGGAAAGGAGTGTTTGTGGATATAAATCTGAGTATGCAAAAATTAAAGTTCCTCAAAGAGGAGCTAAAGAAATGGTAAAAAGACATAAAAGGAAGAACACGGTTCTAGGTTGAGCAAACTAAAAGGATAGTGGGAAATGCTCAACTTAAAGTTTATAAATACCCTATGGATGAGTGTTGGAGGCATTAGGAAAGTTGGTTTATCCAGGATTATTCAAAAGCCTTGAGGGACTATAACTCCTTGTTAAAGTAGAGAGCAAGAATTAAATGGTTAAAAGATGGGGATTTGAATACTAAATTTTTCCATAATACTATCCTAGAAAAGAGGAACATATTGTTCCATAAAAAATCAAGATGGGGGTAGTTATCTCTTCTCAGCTTGAGATAAAGGAAGTAGATTTTAACTATTTCAAAAGGGGATTAGGAAAAGAAGCAATTAATTCCTCCTCTAACCCCTATGTATATCATTCATCCACCTTCAATTCTTGGAGGAAACCATCAAGGATTAATAATTCCATTTAAGCTTGAAGAAGTGGAAGAGATAGTATTTACAATGAACCTTACTAAGACTCTAGGCCTAGATGGTCTAAATGGCAGCTTCTTTAGAAAAGCTTACCATAATTAAGGATACGGTGACTAAAGCAATTCTAGAATCTCTAGGGACTGTAAAGCTATTAAAGGAGATAAACAAGGCTTATATTTGTTTGGTTCCTAAAGCTCCTAATTCGAATAATTTTAAGAAGTTTAGGCATATAGGTTATTGAAATTTAATTTATAAGATTATCCTAAAACTATTGGCATGAAGGTTGAAGAGGACTATAAATAAGCTATTCAGTATAGCTTAAAATACCATTTTAGAATGGAAGAGCATAAGAGACAATATATTTCTATATAGGAATTATTAAAATGATACTCCACAGGTAAAACTTCTGGCAACTATGCTATCAAAATAGACTTGAATAAAGCCTATGATTCAGTTAGCTGGTCTATTATTAAGCATATCTTAGAGGCATTTAACTTCCTAGAGAAATTTAGGAAAGATAAGAAAGGATTGAGGCAAGGTACCCCACTCTCCCCTAAAACTTTACCTTATAGGCTTTTGAAGTACAATATTAGGTTAGAACTAGGCTTCAAGTTTCATTCTAGATGAAAGGAATTAAGGATTTCCCATTTGACATTTGTGGATGATTTGATGCTCCTAGCTAGGGCTCATGATAAGTTTGCAAATGCTTTAATGCTTTCTATCCAAATATTCAAGGAGATGTTAGCAATGCTATGAATATCGTATTGACACTGGTACTGAATTGGGTTTTAATATGGTATTGTATCGGTACTAGTCAATACTAGGTACCATTTCGAGCAATTTTTTAAATTTATGAAATAGTCCCATAATTTTTTAAAAATTGCAAAAAAGTCTATTAGTATATTTTACTATATACTTTATAATTTTACATCAACTTTGTCTCCAAAAATTATAATAATAAAAATTTTAAATAACAACAATTTATTTATTG